>PVLA01005195.1:0-153586 GCA_004027455.1 Hydrochoerus hydrochaeris | reverse complement strand
GTAATTCACATATATATATTTTCATGTAATACTCAATATGAAATCGAAAATAGAAACTCCAGAGGAGTTACTAGAAACCCTCTAGATAACTTTGTGAAAACTAATTGTGAAATTTTACCTTCTGTGAGTAGTATGAGAGAGTTTATACAAAAGCTTTAAATGAAAGAGCTCATGGGGGAGGATTTACAAAATTCCTGTGCGACAACTGCCCTGAGACACTGGACAGGCAGCCAGAGACGGGCAACTAGGACACATATGTTACGCCACCGGCCGCCTAAGACAGGCACAGGACCAATTGCTGTCCTGCAGGCCCATGACGGGTAAGGCCTGGTTGGGTTCATATAAAAAGTCCTTGACCCAAGACAGGCGCTGTCCTACAGGAAGCCAGAGATGGGCAACTAGGACACATATGTTACGCCACCGGCCGCCTAAGACAGGCACAGGACCAATTGCTGTCCTGCAGGCCCATGACGGGTAAGGCCTGGTTGGATTCATATGAAGAGTCCTTGACCGAAGACAGGCGCTATCCTCACAGGGCCTGCCATACTCCCATAAGTGATAAGGAAAAAAATGTAGGGAGCGACATGATAGCTTCACAGCTGCCGCTCCATCTCTCCCTCCTGTGGGCATCCAGGTGCATCGGCTTACATTTTCCAAGCTAATTAAGTAACAAGATTAAAGTGTTACAAAGGTAAAAAAAGTTAGCAAATATACACTCCAGCTTCTAAAAATAAAATAGATTCAGATTCACTCACAGACAGGTGTGCGGTGTCTTCTGTCTTTCACTCGCCGACTCCCTGACCACCTTTGGGACCCCTGAGCCCTGCCGCAGCTGGACTCCAGCAGCTACTGTAAAAAAAGAGGAAATAGGAAGCACTATTAAAGATATAGCTGCATGTATGTTTAGGTGTGTGGGACTGATAACCATATTTCTAGGTTCTTGTTGGATTATTGAACAGATCTGTTTGCACTCTCACTGCTTGAGTGTTCAGTTTGTGTGCTTTAATTTTGTATCTTGAAAAACTATTTCTAAAAGAAAATATGTAATTTATCAACAAGTGATTTCTTACTGTTTATCTTCTTTTCTTGAAATTCTGTAATATTTCTACCTTTTTTCTGTTTTTTTCTCTTTAAATAAAAAAAATTAAAAAAAAATAAAGAATCTACACCCAGGCATGTCACAGTCAAAATTATAGAAATTCAACACAAGAATAGAATCCTAAAAGCTGTTAATGGAAAGGAACAAATTACCTAAAAAGGAAAGCCTATTACAATCACAGCTAACTTCTCAGCACCAACCCTCAAGTGAAGAAGAGCTTGGAGTAATGTTTTCAAGCTCTAAAGGAAAATAACCTCCAACCCAGATTGACATTCTTCACAAAACTATCTTTCAAAATTGATGGAGAAATAAGATGCTTCCATGACAAAGAACATCTGAGGAAATTTACAAACACCAAACCAGCACCCTAAAATATTTTGAAGGACATTCGAGATAGAGATAACAAGGTCTACAACCCCATGAACTCCAACAGAAGGAATCTACCAAGCCAGGTAAACAATTAGAGTAAGGGAAACAAAAAGGGGAGAGCCAAAAACAGGAAAATAACATGACAAGGATAAGTCAGTACATATCAGTTACAACCACCAATGTTAATGGTCTTGATTCACCAATCAAAAGACATGAACTGGCAGATGCATCAAGAAGCAAGATCTAACAATATGTTGCATATGAGAAACACATTTAGTTCCAAAGGAAATTCATAGGCTGAAAATGAAAGGATGGAAAACAATAATCCATGCAACAGGAACTCAGAAAAAAAGCAGGGATAGCTAGTTGTTCTATTTGCAGACAATGTGAATTTCAAGACAAGACTGATTAAGAGAAACAGAGAAAGTCACTACACCTGCATAAAGGGACTAATCCAGGAGAAAGAGATTGCAATCAAAAATATATATGCAACACATACCAGTGCACCCAACTATATAAAACAGTTACAGACATGAAAAATCAAATAAGCTCTAATACAGTTGTATTGGGAGATATCAATACCTTACTGTTACAAAAAGACAGATCAACTAAACAAAAAAATCAACAATGAAATATTTGTTGTTGTTGTTGTTGTTGTTGTTTTATCACAGTAGCCTTATAGCATAATTTCAAGTCAGGAATTGTGATGCCTCTTACCTTGTCTTAGTTGCCCAGAATTGCCTTTGCTATTCTAGGTCTCTTCTGGTTCCAGATGAATTTTAGGAATGTTTTCTGTAGATCTGTAAGGTATGTTAATGGTATTTGGATTGGGCTTGCATTAAATCTGTAAAATGGTTTTGGGAGTATGGTCATTTTCACTATACTGATTCTTTCTATCCAGGAGCAAGAAGTATCTTTTCATTTTCTGTTATCCTCTTCAATCTTCTTTTTCAGAGTACTGTAGTTTTCAATGTATAGATCTTTCACATTCTTCATTAGATTGATTCCTAGGTGTTTAATTTTTTTGAATGCTATTGTAAAAGATGTTGTTTTCCTAATTTCTCTCTCAGTGAGTTTTATTTGTGTACAGAAATACTATTTTTTTTTGAGACAGAGTCTCACTATGCAGTTCAGGCTAGTTTTGAATTTACTTTGTAGCCCAGGCTGGTCTCAAATTTGCAACAATCCTCCTGCCTCAGCCTTTGGAGTGCTGGGATTATGGGCATGCACAACCAAGCCTAGCAGTACTATTGATTTTTGAGTGTTGACTTTGTATCCAGCTACACTACTGAATTTACTTATTAAATCTAGCATTCTTTTAGTTAAATATTAGAACTGAGCCAAACTTCTGAACAAACGGACTTAGTAAATGTCTATAGAGTGTTCCATCACACAGCATCAGAATACACGTTCTTCTCAGCTGCACATGGAACAGTCTCCAAAACAGACCACATACTAGCTCATGAACATTCTTAAATAAATGCAAAGGAATTGAAATTATCCCATACATATTATCAGATCATAGTGCAATGAAATTAGAGATCAATGGCAAAAGAAACCACAAGAATGTCATAAACACATGGAAATTAACACCCTCCTGAACAACCAATGGGTCACAGATGAAATTAAAGAAGAAGTTAGACAATTTCTACAATTAAATGATGATGATAATTCAGCATACTGGAATTTATGGGACACAATGAAAGCAGTCCTAAGAGAGAAATTTATAGTAGTGAATACCTACCCAGAGCAATTAGACAAAAGAGAAATGAAAGGAATAACGATAGGTAAGGAAGAAGTTAAACTATCATTGCTTGTGAATGATATGATGCTCTCCTCTCTGGGAGGCAGCTCTGCTCACTTCCATGCCTCGAAGTCCTTCCCACATGGTGGGCAGCTCTGGGGATGGGGCGACCTCTGTCCTTTCTGACGGGCTACAGTGGGCGATGCTGGACACACCTGCCATCCTGCCGAGTGATCTGAGCCAGAGGGGAGAAGAACAGCTGCTTGGCCAGAGATCTTTGACTACAGTAACTTGGAAGAAACCCCAGCTGTCACCCTTCTCCTTTCTCTGAATTTTAATGGGGTTTTTCTGGTCAATGTTTTGATTTTCACTGTCAGCCTTCAGGGTTTTTTCGTCCATGTGAACACCCTGAAATGTCTGCAGCAGCTTTGCAAGGCCATCGGGTTTGCCCTCAGTGAGTTGTGTTTCATCTTTGGGGCACTCAGCAACTCCTTACCTCTGTGTAGGCTTTCGTGACTCCACAGGCACCGTCTCAGCCCAGGTCGTGGTGATGCCTCATCTGTAGATGTGCTGCAGGTCCTCCCACAGTAGCTTTCCTAGGCTGGGCATCTCCTCCCTTCAGGCCCCAACTGCCTTGGATAGGAGGGATGAGGGCACATGAAGGACACACACGGAGAGCCACATCTTGCAGCAGGCTGACGTCCTCACAGGACAGGGGTCTGCACAGGCGAAGCAGCCCTGAGAAGCTCAGCATGGATTGGGTTTTGGAATCGTAGCCCTGTGTCAGCGGGGTCACTGCTAGGGGTTGAGGATGCTATGGAATTGAAGAGCCAATATGACTGTATCTGTCTATGCAGGGAGCTTCCAAAGGGGAACAGATGGGAAATAGGGAGAGAAGATTTGCTGCCAACACCTGGAACATCAACAGGAGATGCGAGAGAATCTTCAGCTTCCAAGGCTCTCTGGTTAATGGTTGGGGGGGTTGTAATTCATCTTCTGTGACTGTTGGTTGCCATGGCAACATCCACACCAGTATAGCCAGGCAGAAGGATTAGCAGAAAAAGGGGTAGGAAACAACAGTTCTGTCCCCTTCCTTCCAAAACACTGCGACACACCACGCAGCCTGAAGGGTCCCTCTTGAGGCCAGAAGGAAAATGCCACAGGGTGAGGTTACTTTCCTCTTGTCCTGGATGTCAAGAAACTGGGTGTCAGGGATCCCTCTTAAGAAATCCACAGAAACAGGTCTAAGACTGGTGATGAGTGCAAAAGAAGAGCCTAAAGGGCACTGGCAGGCTGAGACACACTAGTGGGTCTGCTTAGTCAAAAGCATTTTTATAATATTACAGACACATTATTTGCCATTTTTGTTCTTATTTTTTTCATTAGTTTTTTTTTTTTTTTGGTCCTGAGGACTGAATTCAGACCTCTGCATTGGGTTACATCAACAGTTTGTTTTTAGTTCTCAAAACAGAGTCTTCTCAGGTTGAGCTGGGCATGGTGGCGCACTCCTGTAATCCTAGCACTTGGGAGGCTGAGGCAGGAGGATCGTTGTGAGTTCAAGACCAGCCTGGACTACAAAGCGAGCTGAAGGCCAGCCTGAACTGCATGACGAGACCCTGTTTCAAAAAGATAAAATAAGGGCCAGGGGTTTAGCTCAGTGATGTAAGTGCCTGCTTGGCTAACTCGAAGCCATGAGTTCGATCCCGGCACCAAAAAAAAAAAAAAAAAAAACCCAGACAAAATAAATACATAAATAAATTGCCCAGATTGGCTTCAACTTGCATTCTTTCTGCCTCAGCCTTGCAGACTGCTGGATTACAGGCATCTATCACCATTCTTTGCTTCATTCTTTCAGTAATATACAGTACAATTTTCCAGAGGTTATCTTACATGTGATACTGCTTCAGATTATGAATCCAGAAATGGACATGAAAATCCAATTATTTTTTATTAAAACAGACACTAACAAGGTTGACAAAAATAATTTCTTTTGAAGTCTCACTATATAGCTCTAAATGGCCTAGAAATCACAGCCATCCTCCTGCCTCAGCTCTCCAAGCACTGAGATTACATGTGTGTGTACCACCATACACAGTTGATTGGTAAAAATATTAATGCCAAGAGAGAAGTCAAGATGGCTGATCAGTGAGCAACAAAATACAAAGCCTCCTGGGAGAAACAACTCATAAGCCAGAATAAAACACCCTGGAGAGACCCAGACAGAGGGAGATGGATCCGCTTGACACAGGAAGAAATTAAAACATAAAAAAGCTCATCAAATACTTCGGGACTACAACTGGAACAGCTAAAGTTATGGGACACAGCGTTTTCATTCGTAGTGACCTGCCAAGTTTGCAAAGGCCTGAATCCACGCTGGCAGGCAGAGCTGCCCAAACTCATTCCTGCCGCCACTCACGGGAAGAACAGCAGCACTGAAGTCAGGGGTTGGTGAGCCCAATGGAGAGCGGAGCCAGCAAAGGGACCTTCATTAATCCACAGTCAGTGCTGGGAATGAGACCCCCGCCCATGGGAAGGGAGTGACCAAATGGGTGACATGTTGGAATTGGGCAGGAGGAGCCTGAACTGGGAGCAACAGTAACTTCAGTTGGTTGCTCCCTCCCCAGAGCAAATTCGTGGGATTTGCTTGGACTGGGCTGCACCCCTGGCCGGGACCCAAAGAGCCATCCCAAATCAATTCCCTGAGCCTAGCAAGCCCTAACCAGGTGAAGGCCCCTGAAGTTTGGCTGGCCAGGTGGGGAGGTGCAGGCATACACAGCTGCTGCTTACACCTCAGTGACAAGAGCAGACAGGAGAGGGCAGAGGTCCCTTGCTAGCATGCTTCGGAGGAAACGTGGCCAACAAGGAAGTGGGCTGGGACCTGCACTGTAACCTGTGTGGAGGAAGCCAGGACCATGACAGGAGAGAGAGGCAGGAGGAGGCCCCCAGCCCAGAACCCTGAGAGCACTGATCCAGGAGAGGGAAAAACAAGGGAGACTGAGGGTGGCAAACACACAACATCAGACATGGCTACAATGGACATTAAGAGATATCTTTGGGACCTTGTAGACGAGCTCAAAACTGAAATGCTAAATCAGGGAAAGCAAGATATGAGTAGAGTAATAAAAGAAATGCTCTCAGAAAGCATCTCTCAGGAAGATACAGATGGAAGAAGGGAGGAACACAAAAAAAGGAGAGAAACATTCGATAAAGAATATAAAGAAAAGATAGAATACATGAAGCAGATTCAAAGAGACTACCAGGAAATTAAAGACTCCATTGAAAGCTGGCAAAACACCTTAAAAGAAACTAAGGATAAACTATCAAAACTTGAAGACAATTTTGCAATGTGTGATCATGAAAGGAAAGATCTCTTAAAAATAACAAGGAAACAGGCAGTAACAATGCAAAGGCTAGAAGATGACAAGAGAATCTATAATTTAAGAAAAAGAAATGTGAACAAAGAAGCAGGAATACACACAGGCAAACTACAAAGGCTTTAAATAGAAATAATTAAGGAAAACTCCCCAAGCATGGGAAAAGAAAAAGACATTCAGTTATGTGAGGCATACAGAACTCCAGCCACCTACAACCAAAACAGATCTACACCCAGACATATAATAATCAAGATACCAGAAATTCAATATAAAAACAGAATATTAAAAGCCATCAGAGAAAAGAAACAGATTACCTATAAAGGTAAGCCCATCAGCATCATGGCTGACTTCTTGATCAAGTATTCCAAGCCATGAAAGAAAATAACCTCCAGCCCAGATTGATGTACCCTGCAAAACTCTCACTAGAAATTAATGGAGAAACAAGATGCTTCCATGACAAAGAGGAACTGGAGGAGTTTGTGACCACCAATCCAACCCTACAGAGAATACTGAAGGACATTCTAGAGAGAGAAAAAAAATACCAGGATTTTAGGAACAGTGGCAGAAAGGCCTCAATGAGTGGGGCACTCAGTAGAATGAAAGAGAAAACTAGACAAACAAAGGCAGAAAAATAGCATAGCAGAAATGAGGCAGAGAAGGATAACTAGAATCTCTAACATAGATGGCCTTGACATGCTATATTGTTAATAGTGCACCAGGATTTAAAACCCACATTACTCACACTACTCTGCTTGGATGTATTATATTCTGTTCCAGTTATTCTACCTGTACTAGATTTGAGGGCACAGACAGTAATCTTGAAAATAACAGGATATAGTATGGTAATCATCCTTAATTTCCTATTAAGTTAATCTACAGCTCTGTAAAATCTACACTGTTTTACTATGACTGATCGTAATCAAATCTGGTTTGTTGGATCTCTGTTTTGCATTGATAGATTTTATTCAAAGCTGTTATGATTGATAGTATCAAGTCTGAGAGTATAGGCAACTGCACTTAAGATGACAAGATTCACTAGAATATCCACTCTGGTTTGATTATTACCTGTCTTTGAAGTTTTATACAATGTTTTATTTTTACTAATATTGTTATGTACTGCTATATTCAATTATACTGCTATATTCATTTATGCCTGATGATATAGACAATTCTATTGAAGATAATAAGAAACAACACAGGAATCATTGTGGATCACCTTGTGCTGTGGTTTTATACAACTTTTTGGTTTCATGTTTTTATAGGAATTTTTTTTGTTTTGTCTTGCTACATTTTGTTTTTACCTCTAATACAGAAAAGATAGAAGTACATGTAGAGACTCATACATGTGTAGCCGTTTACACCCTCACTGTTTGAATATCTACTCTTATGCTTTAATTTTGTAACTTGAACAACTATTTTTAAGAGGACACTATGTAATTTATCAAATAGTGATTTCTTATTATTTTTTTTGAAATTCTGTATTATCTCTACCCTTTACATGCTTTTGTTTCTCTTTAAATTAAAAAAAAGTTTCTCAAAAAAGACATAAATTTGTATGTGTGTGTATACACATATATATATGTATATATACACATATATAATAGCTAGACTGACTACAATTAATTGCATTAGTTATTATAAAAGAACAGTTAGTAGTCATATGATTAGATCAATTTTACATGTCTATCTGTAACTCTAAGCAACCTCTTGAAGGTAACAATAAGCAATATTACAACCATTGTCAAATTCCTATCTTGTTTTGTAAACCTGTTATTGTATTTGGTTTCTTCTTGTTGTTTGTTTGTCTGTATTGCTTTTTGTTTTTCTTTTCTGTGTCTTTTTAATCTTAAATAAAAGAAAATAAATGAAAAAAATATTAATTCCACTCTTCTAATTAACTTTTAAAAATATTACTTTTTAAAATTATGTGATTGTATTAACATCTTATAAACATTATTTTTAGTGAACCAGTAAATGTTTTTGCCTGTAGTCTAATTTTGAATACTCACGTAAGTATTCATGTAACACACTTGGAAAAAGACCTTTGGGGTTTGCAGTTGTTTCCAAGACAGTAAAATGATTCTGTGACCAAAAAGATTAAGGAGTAAACCAGGCACAAAGGCACTTTCCTGAAACCCCATCTCTCTGGGAGGCTGAGACAGGAACATGGCAAGTCAGAGCTAGCCTGGACAATTTAGCAACTCAACTCTGTCTCAAAATTAAAGGGTGGGTCCACTGGGGGTGTAGCCCAATGCAAAGCCTTGGATTGGACTCCTAGTACTCTACATGTACAGTTTGAGGACTGATGATCTGGGTGAGAGCCATGGATTGATACAAAGTGGTTGGATTTAACTTCTGACTCTGTTGCTAGGACACGCATTGTTGACAAAAAGGTAACAGTCAACGAATAGGTTTTCTTTTCTTTTCCTTTTCTCTTCTCCTCTTCTTCTTCTTCTTCTTCTTCTTCTTCTTCTTCTTCTTCTTCTTCTTCTTCTTCTTCTTCTTCTTCTCCTTCTTCTCCTTCTTCTCCTTCTTCTCTTTCTTCTTTTTCTTCTTCTTCTTCTTCTTCTTCTTCTTCTTCTTCTTCTTCTTCTTCTTCTTCTTCTTCTTCTTCTTCTCCTCCTCCTCCTCCTCCTCCTCCTCCTCCTCCTTCTTCTTCTTCTCCTTCTTCTCCTTCTTCTCCTTCTTCTCCTTCTTCTTCTTCTTCTTCTTCTTCTTCTTCTTCTTCTTCTTCTTCTTCTTCTTCTTCTTCTTCTTCTTCTCCTCCTCCTCCTCCTCCTCCTCCTCCTCCTCCTCCTCCTTCTTCTTCTTCTTCTCCCAGTAACAGGAATTGAACCAAGGTGTACTTTTCCACTGAGCTACACTCTCATCCATTTTTGTATTTCATTCTGAGACACTGCCCAGCCTAGCCTTGAACTTGCAGTCCTCTTGCCTCAGCCTCCCCAGTCACTGCTATTACAGTAATACCATCGCTGGCTTATTTTGCTTTGTTTTCCTTTGTCTTTTTGAGATAAGATTTTGCTATGCTGTTTAGGTTGGCCTTGAATTCACTTTGTAGCCTACACTGGCCTTGAATTTGCAGCAATCCTCCTGCCTCAGTCTTCTGAGGGCTAAGATTACAGGCATGAGCTACCACGTTTGGCTGGAAGACACATTCTTAAAAACAAACACTTGAGAAGGAGTTCTGGTTAGGTGCTGACACAGAGGTGAATGGTGGCATCTGAGTGGATGCAGGCAGAACTAGGGGGCAGCAGGCTGGCAGAGAAGGTGGAGAGTCCTCTGGATGAGAAACCCTATGTGTGGACGCTGAAGGCCACTTCACGGCACCCTCCCCATTGCAGCAAGGCATGTAGGGATGTGTCACCTACCTCCTTTCACACGGGAAGACCCAGCTGATGAGGCTCTGCCTGAGCTGGGTGGACCTGCAGTCCACACTTGTCCAAGTACCCTAATAAACTCTTGTCAGCCCTCAAACACAAGAAAATAATGAAGGCATTAGATAAAAATGATACTTAACACATGGAGTGACCACGTGGGTGCTGTGCAGAGGCACAGGAGGGTCTGTGAGGCGAGTGGCACTGCCCAGGGCCTGCGGGGCAGCTCCTGCTACTGCGAGGAGTCAGGCGGGGCAGCGGGAAGGGCAGTGGCTGTTTCCTGCCTTTTCAGAGGACTGAGACTACTGTAGCAGTGCTGCACCAGCCCGCAGAGCAACTGACAGCTTCCGTGAAAAGCTCAAGACACGGTTCCTCCCATCCCCGATTCAGAGATGGTGTTTTTCTTCCTTTTCCCTTTGCTCCCTTCCTCTGTTCTCCCCTCTCTGGCCTCCCTTCCTTTTTTGCCTTCTTTCTTCTTTTTGTTGACACATAATAGTTGCACTTATTAGCCAGGTGTAGTGGCAGATATCTGTAACCCCAGCACCCAGCAGGCTCAGGCAGGTCAGTCTCTCCAAGTTTGAGGCCAGCCTGGGCTACAGCGTGATCAAGGCTATTCTGAAATACATAAAGAGACCTTGTCTCAGAACAAAACAAAACAAGTCACACAAGAGAAGCCAGTTCATCCATCCCATGAGCTGACTGGTGTGTGGGCTGAGAATCAAGACCCCACCCCCACCCCCAGTAAACAACTGGCTGATTTGGAGGATAGGCTAACTTGATAGCAACTGAGGTACAAAAACAACTAGGCACTTGTATAGTTTGACTTTGCAGGCCTAAGGCCGGTAGTCTGAGCATCTATTAGGATAACAGTATGCAATATAGCAAATATGGGGAATTTTCTTCTGTCTTGGTTTTGAAATCCAATATTTTTCTTACTGTCTGGTTTTGTTCTGATTTATTGTTTTGTTTTACTTAATGTTCTGTTTTGATCGGTTGTATTATGTTTATTTTATTTGATTTCGCTATGTCTGATGGAATGGACAACTATTGTGAAGATAACAAGATATATCATGGTGTTCATCGTTGATTTTCTATTATCCTGTTTTGAAGTTCTGTACCACTTTCACCATTTTGTTTTGATTGGCTTTATTCTGTTTTATTTTGTTAGGCTTTATTCTCTTTAAAATAAAATAAAAAGTCACAAATAATTATGAGATACCATGTGACATTTTGATATACATATACATTATATAATTGTTATGGATTAAAAACTGGTGGACAACTTAACACTAGTTGAATTGAATCAGCCTGGTGCTGAGTGTAGATGGCCCACCTGAGGAAAGTTGCCAGCATAACTGGAGATGTGGAGAGGAAGAGCTAGGCCTTGTGGGTTCTCCTAAGTGTTGCTGGTGTTTGGAGCCATTGCTTCTCCTGGAGAAGCTTGTCATGGTTAGCTTCCCAGATATGAATTCATAAGAAGAGCTCAGGACCTTGTCACTGAGAATGCTGGTGGTTTACTTTGGGGGCGCTCTGACCCTTACTTAGAGCATTTCTTCCTGGCTCTGGAGGGGAAGATGTGTGCTATTTAATCTCCAGGAGAAGTTGTCATGCTGGCTTCCTGATATGTACTCAACTGTTCTCATTGTTGGAGGAGTTCGGGACCTCATTGTCACTGAGGATGACCATGGTACTTTTTAGGGGAGCCCTGAACCCTATTTTGAGCACTGCTTCTTGGCTCATACTACTGGCACAGATCCTTCATCCTGCTGGGATACACTATCAAGTTTTGCCACTGACCTTTGGGCTTTCCCAGTGCAGATCCATAAAATAGACTCACATAAGCCAATGTTGTGGACTCTAGGCCTCCAGCTGGACGCATGGGAGGCATTGTTACAGGCTCTAGGTCTTTAGCTGGACTCATGCAGGACATTTCTGGGGGATCTAGGCCTTTGGCTGGATTTCCTGGGTCTAAGATGTGTGAGATGAGGGGAATTTGTCTCAAAATAAAAAATAATATAAAGGCCAGGGATATAACTCAGTGTGAAGGCCCTGAGCTCAAACCCCAGTGTGGGGGGGGTCCACCCAATCTGTCAAATACAGGAATGTAAACTGTAAGATATACAGGTATTTGTTCTAGTATAATTTCAACACAAGACATAAGTGTTAGGTTTTTTGGCGTGGTAGAGAAACAAAGGCAGTAAGAAAAAAGGCCTTAACTGCAGGCACAGGAGGACTGCAGAAGAGTGCTAGGTCCCTCTGGTCAGGCAGAGAAACCATTGGGCTTTTATTAGGTTTGACAGGGGTTGGAATTTGAAGGGGCTAGCAGAGTGATGCAGTGACAGCTGATTGGGGAGATGCGGTGTGTGCAAAAAGCAGGAAATTCAATTCAGGCTTGGAAGAGCAACATGGAAATCAGTATTGGAGGGACATGCTACCATTTTAGGGTCCAGTGCCATGTTAGGCAGTTGCCACACTAGGCCTGACTGAGTTTCACACAGGCAGAGCCCATTCTTTCCATCTTTTGGTTGTTAGGGGCAATGACCCTCTTAGACTGATTCCTGCTGAACAAGGGCATCGTGGCAGTTATGGTAGGGGCTGACATGTTTGCCTGGATGATGGTCAATGCCCATATAGAAGCTGGTGCCAGGGGTGTCAGCCAGGATAAGAAGCTCTGTGGTGGTGAAGGCCTGTATCCTGGGCTGAAGAAATCTCCAAAACACTTAGATACAGGGTGCTATGAGTAAAAAAAAAAAAAAAGAAGAATGGTGATGAAAAGACCTAAAATGGGGAGTGATGGATCAGAACCCATGCAAAGCCAGACCAGACATTCTGCCCCAAGAAAGAAGCTTTATTGGGCAGAGGTGGACTGTCTTGCAGACTAAGACAGCTGCCATTTGGCTTGGGAAAAGGGCTTTTAAGGGTTGTTGGTGGGGTCCTCTGCAGGTGAGCCAGGTGTGAGCAGCAGAGTGTGACATGGTCATCGTTGGGTACCCTCCTGGGAAGGTGTAGTGGTTGATTGATTGTGTCAACTTCAGATATTTAGAAGCTTAACTAAATGGGTTTAGCAACTCTACACCCTAGGGTGTAGAAGAGGTATAAAAGGGAAGAAGCAAATATGAATTCATCCCATTCTTTGGAGAAGCTCCAGTCTTTGCCTTTGGTTTGGACGTCATCTCCTGGCTTCCAGTGTAGACTCTTCAGCCTTCCATTGTAGACCTTTCAGCCTCCTGTCACAGACCCATCAGCCTGCTGGTGTGGACTTGCACGAGACAGTAGAATGAACTCCAGATCTTGGATTGAATCCTTCAGCCTCCAATGTGTAGACCCACTCTGTACACTTCCTCATCTGACTCTGTGGTTGACCATCATAAGCCAATCTTGTCATTTCCTATACATTTGTATATCTCGTGTTATATCTGTTTTCTTTAGTAAAACCCTGAGTAATACAACAGGGTTGACTTTTGTGGATGGAATATCTTTGGGAAGTTTCTTTTCTTGCAGCCCAAGTGTGAACAGGCTCTGGGGGCAGGCTGACCTTTTAGGGAGAATGATGGGGGACCAGGAGTCTAAAGTGGGGCACCAAGAAAACCAGGAAGAAGAGCCATAGACTCTTTTTTATATGTTGGCAACAGGGTCTGGAAGTTGTTTTTTTTTTTTAACTTCATTTTCACGCTACCTGACTGATTTATGAAGTAGCAGCAGTCTTCTCCTAACACGGCACAGGTGCCACCTTTTTCAATTGTCAGGACATCAAGGGCTCGATGGTTTTGGAGGACTACCGTGAGTTGATTTGATCTTGGAGGAGATCTACAGACTTTGAGACACTGTAAATGCTTGTCTTTAGCTCAAAAGACAATTGGATGTAAAAGTGAGTTGCTGCCCAATACCTCTGGGAAGAGACCTATACCCATTAGAAGTAGAGCAATTGGTGTTGCCTTGAAAGATTTTTGGTGGTATGTGGATGAAGATGGAGTTTGTAAACTCCTTATAATTTGAGCTCTGTGTGAAGTGTGACTTGTGGTGCTACAAATGCCAGGGCACAGGAAGATCCCTGCCATGTTGATGGGAGGGCTCCCTATCCACAGACAAAGAACTATCCATAGGGAGGGCAGATAAGAGCTGAAGTGTCTAAAATAGGACTGAGGTGTGTGCAAGGGGTGAGGGTTCCCACCTTGGAGGCAGACTTGGAGGGCTTACGGTGATAGATACAAGAAAGGATTTCTGGCCACAATTGCCCTACAGCTAGACTCAGAGGACCCATAATGTTGGCTCTGGGGTTAGTTTGGAGTCAGGAGGTGTTTAAAGTGATAGGACAGGCCATGCATAGGTCTTGCTGAAAGGGCAGGCAGAGTCAGCAATTGGAAAGGTCTGCAGTGCTGGGTGTCTGAGCAGTGGTTCTTAGGAACTCGAAGGTGTGATTAAGGAGCTGGGTTATGGTGAGTGAGACCAGAGCGTGACGCGAAGGTGAAGAGGAAGGTGGGTGATCATGAGAGAAATCAAATATTAGGAAATAATCTCTCATGGAGGATCAGAAACATCTTTATTGTGATAGAGGTAGCATAGGTCTGAAATTCCCATGTTTGAGTCTTTAGAAGGAGCAGAATAGTTTGTGGGTGAAGAATGGTGAAACGTAGGGTGAAAAAAGCCCTTAAATTTTGGGCTACATTACAAGACATGTTTACATAAATGTAGTTATCATAGTTTGTCCAAAAACCAGCCTCTGGTTGCAAACCTATGGACTCACAGCCTCAACAGGGACAATGACAGGATGCCATATCACAGCAAGACAGATAGTCAGGGTCTTCTGGGCACAAGTAGAATGATGGATCTCTGACTGGACACAGACCCTTGCCATTAGTGTCTATGATAGAATAGAGAAAGCACCAATCTTTGTCAAGTGTAAGAGCACCCAGGGCCCAGGATTTTTGGTGTGGCAATGATCAGCTAATCCCCCTTGTTTTGTGAAATAAGAGTGTAAGTCAAGGAACTAGGGATTTAGCTCAGTGACATAAGTGCCTGCCTGGCAAGTGTGAGGTCATGAATTTGATCCCCAGTACCAACAAATAAATAAATAAATGACACTTTTTTAAAAAAGTGGTAAGTCAGAGGTGGGGATGGCTATGGCAGTACTACGGTGAGTAGAATGAGGGCCCAGAGTATAAGGGACCTCATGGTGGACTTAGTATGGGTGTTCAACAAAACAGCTGAGGGTAAAGAAAGTCAGGACCATCACCTCATATAAAAATATACAAGTAACTTTATGTGGGGTTTGGAAGTTTTCTGGAAAGATAGCCTGGAATCTGACAGAAAAGAAAACAACTAATACGAGGTAGAAGATAGAAACCAGATGGGATAGCAAGACATGGTAGGTAAGCTTAGAAGTTTTGTTCGGGTTTTTTGGTGAGGTGAAGATGGGTGGGAGACAACAGATGTGACGACCACTCTGGGGTGAGAGTTTGGGGTTGCTAATGTCTAGATTGTCAGGGTACCATTTGGACTGGGTGATGTGGAACCAAGGAAACAGGCTGGTGAACTTGATAGCTGTTGGTGTTGTGAGGAGAACCAAGGATGGTCCCACCCACTGGGGTTGTATTTCTGTGGGCTTAGAAGATTTGAAATATATCAGGTCACCCAGAGTTATGGGAGGTTCTAGGTTTCATCATCTATTGGTTGTGGGAGACATAGATCAACATATTGTCATAAAAAATGTCTCAGGAAGGAAAGGATTGGGATGTAGTCTGTGATGGGGGAAGGTTTTGTGAGGTAGGTAAGTTGTGGAGCAAGAAAGGTCTACCACATATGAGCTCTAATGGACTTAGGAACATTGAAGCTTGAGGAAGTGCTGTAAGTTGAGTTAGGGCTAAGGGAAGGAGTTGGGGCCAGGGTAGATGTAGCTCAAGAATGAGTTTTGTGAGATGTATCTGTCTCTGCTTTTCCATTTGCTTTCTCTGCTTTTCCAGAGGACTGTGGGTGATATGACATGTGTAAGTGCCAAGTAATGTTCAGACCCAAGGATTCTTGTTGAGTAATCTGGGACATGAAGGCTGGGCCATTGTCTGATTGCATAGTTTGAGGTAATCCAAATCTAGAAATGATCTCTCGTTTAAGAATATTGGCAGACTATGTGTGCAGTCTCTTGGGCTGTGGGAAAGGCTTCTTTCTATCCATCCTGAGAAAGCATAGACGAAAGTGAATAGATTATCTGAAGCTTTTGTGCTATGGCGTGTGTGTAAAGATTGTCTGCCAGTCTTCACCTGGGGTGTGCCCCTGAAATTGGAGGGTTAGGAAGGAAAGGGGAGGTAGGTGTCCCTGAGGAGAGGTTTTTGTGCAAAGATGACAGTTGAGAGAGACCTGATGAATAATATTTTTAGAGAGACATAAGTAGTGGTTGGAGTTAGGAGTTTGTATAAGGCTTGAGTGCCCACATGAAAGCAGTTGTGTAAGTTAGTAATGATGTTTATGGCCTGTTGATCTGGAAGGAGAAGTGTTGATTCCTGGAAAATCCATCCCTGAGTGTTTTGATTATAGGTAGTTTTGTGAATTAGTTGTAGTTGTGTGGGTGAGTATTGAGGTGGGGGCAGTGTTTGGGACAAGAGGAAGAAGATGAGAGCAGTATGGCCATTGTGCAGCTAACTTGGCCTGTGTGTCAGTGAAGGCATTACCCTGAGAAACAGGATCTGAGGATGTTTGGTATCCCCTGCAGTGAGTGACTGCGACTGTTTTGGTGCATTAGTGATGAGTGTTCCTCGAGTATTGATTAGACCTCTCTCCTGCATGGGAATGAATGTGTATTTTGAGTCAGTGTGGATATTTATGATCCTGTCTTTGGCCAGATACAAGGACTCGTGTAAGGGTGGTAAGATGTCTCCTGTGGCAGTGGACTTGCCTCTATTACCTTAGAACCATTGACTATAGCACATCCTGCCCTCTTTTGAGTATCTGTGTTAGTTGAGATGCCATCAGTGAACTGTGTATTGGAGGTTATAGAGAGAGGAGTGCTATTAATGTGAGGGAAGGGGGTAGGGGTCATCTGTAAGACCTCAATGCAGTCATGGTGAGGGATCTCATTAGAGGTGGGGAGTAAGGTGGATGGGTTGAGGGGGCTGCTGGCAGAGATAGTGACTGAGGGGTCTTGTATGAGTATTAAGTGAACTTGTTGTGGTTATGAAGGAGTCATTAAGGCAGGGGAGTGTTTTGTGTGAAATAAGGTCACTGAGGCAATGGGGTGACAGGACTGTGATTGATTAACCTAAAGTGAAATTTTTGGTTCCTTGTGTTACTGTGACTGCTGAGGCAGGGCACGAAGGCAGAGGCCAGCCATGCACTGTGCTGTCTAATTGTTTTGAGAGGTAGGCTACTGCTTGGAAGGAAGGTCCCTTTTGATGGCCTAAAACTCCCACAGCATTATGATCTTGAGAGGTTGGGTTGGGTTTGGGGAGCAAGACCTGGGGCTCTTAAAAGAGCCTCTTTCAATTTAGAAAATACAGAGTGTTTAGGAGTAGAGGGATTGAAAGGCTCTGATAGGGAACCTCTGGATGCCTTGTAAAGAGGTTGGGCCAGCATAGCAAAGTTAGGGATCTAGAAGTGAAAGAAGTCTGCTGGACCCAGGAAGAATAAAACCTGTTGTTTGGTAGCTGGCACCTGGACATCATGGAGTAGGACTTTGTGATTGGAGGTTATGCAGCGAATAGTGAGTCCTAGCTATTTGACCTTTGGTGAGGCTATTTGAGCTTTGGTAGGGGACACCCTGTATTTGCAGCCTGAGAGACGGTTAAGAAGAGTAGTCATATATTGTATAGCAAGGGCGTAAGATGGGGAACAGAGAGGAAGGTCACCCATGTATTGGAGGAGGGTGCTGGGTTTGAGATTGACAGTCATAAGATCAGCAGTCCCTAAAGCCTTGGGGTAGGACTGTCCATGTGAACTGTGTAGATTGGTGGGTGTCAGGGTCTGTCCACGTGCAAGCAAAGAGATCTTGCAATCAGGGTATAAAGGGACAGTGAAAAATGCATCTTTAAGATCCGACACAGAAAAGTGAGAGGTAGATAGGGAATATAATACAATACAGTGTAAGGGTTTGGCACCACCAGAAGAATTGGCATCACTGCATTGTTAATGTCTCCAAGGCCTTGAACTAAGCAGTAGGAACCACTCGGCTTGAGTAGAGGGAGAATAGGGGTATTGTAGGGCGAGTGGATGACCTTAACAAAACCATTGGTTAACAAGCAATTGATTACAGGATTAAGTCCTTTTTGGTGTTTAGGGGCTATTGGGTATTGCGGGAACACAGGGAAAGATCAAGGGGTCTTTGAGGCAGACCAACACTGGAGTGGTGTAGGTGACATGGATAGAGTTGGAAGTATCCCAAACTGTAGTGTCAAAAGGGGAAGAGGAAGGAGAGGAGTGGAGGTGGTGTGCATAACAGCTGGGTCTGAAGTATAAGGGTTGTGGGGAAAGGGTAAGAAAAATTGAGTATTTGGAGGAGCTCTCTACCTAAGAGGGATGTGGGACAGGATAGGATTATAAGAAAATTCTGAGTGAAGAAAAGAATTTTAAACCTACAGGGCATGGATCCTGTCTTAGAGGAGTCTTGCAGGTTGGCCATAAACCCCATGACAGAGACTGTGGATCAGGTACATCAATCTGAAAACTCAGGAAGAACATTACAGGTGGCCTCTGAGTTGACAAGGAAAGAGAATGTCCTACGTGAGATATCCAGCAGGACTCAGGGCTCTGAGAGAGATACCTTGATGGGGTCACGGGCCCCAAGCCCCATCAATCCTTTTCAGTGGCAATGCAGAATAGGTCAGCTAATAATGAGTCTAATTGTGGTGACAGAATTTTCTGTGAGGGCAGAGAGGTTGATGATTTACTCACTCTCTGGAAGGGCAGTCGCACTTCCAGTGTCCCTTCTGTTTGCAGATGGGACAAGGTCCCGGTAGTGACCACAGGTTGGGGCAGACTTGTGCCCAGTGTCCTTCCTTGCTGCACTTGAAGCATGGTACTGGATGGGCTTGGGTTTTTGGTTCTCCTTTGATCTGTATTTTATTTTGAGCCCTGAGTGCTGCAGCCAAAAATTGGCAGTTAAGTTTAGCTTGAAATTTAGCTTTTTCTAGGTCATTTTGTTTTTGTTGTTCCTATTATTGAAGACACAAAAAGCCACATCCAGGAGATCTCTCTGCAGAGACTGAGGGCCAAGATCTGACTTTTTAAATTTGTCTCTGATGTCAGGTGCCATTTGGCAGATAAAATGGGCATTAATAAGGATTATCCCTTCAGGTGAATGGGAATTTACATCAGTAAATTTGGTGAGAGTCTCAGTGAGACAAGTTAAAAATTCAGCAGGATTTTCATTGGTTCCTTAGGTCCCCTCCTAAAGTTTTTGATAATTAGTCTGTTTATGCAAAATTTTTTGGAGAACTGTTAGGATATAGTCATTCACTCAGGCGTCAGGAGCCATCAGCAGTGGGCTGAGAATCGCAGTGGGGATCATCATTTGGCCCTGCAGCTGGCCCTCTAGGGCATGCTGTATCCACCTGATGCTTTTGGTCCACTACCACTTGGGCTGCCTGCCAGAGCTCCACCTTCTGTTGTGGAGAAAGGGTAGAAGTGAGAATAACATAGAGATCTTTGTAGGTCAAATCATAGGATTTGATAACAAAGTGAAGTACTTTGATATAATTATGCAGATCAGCAGCAAAAGATCCCATATGGTGAGAAATGTGAGAAAGATCAGAAAGGGATAAAAGGACATGAACCCGAACCACACCTTCAGGGACAGACATTTCACCAAGGGGTAGTAGAGGACAGGGCGACTGCCACTGTAAAGGTGACTGGGGTGGAGATAGGGGAAGCAACACGTGCTGGAGCCTGTGTGGTGGCAGCAAGCAGGAGACACAAGATTGTGGAGCCTGGGAGGGGTGAGAGGATAGTGGAGGTTGGGAGGAGTGAGATTGGGTGTGATGGGTGGGCGGGGAAAATGGCAATGGCAGGGTGGAGGAGGGGCAGCAAAGAGAAGGGATGATGGGGAGGGGAGGAGAAGAGGCAATGGAGAAGAACAGGAAGTCTCTCGGGATATGGAGGCGGGGCATGAAGACAGGAGGAACATTATCTATAAGGCTCAATGGGGATTGTCAGGTGGGAGGCTTGGAAGTGAGGAGTGGGCCAAAAGAGCATGGGCCACTCCACATGCCTGAATAAGGGAGGGACATGTCCTGAGAGCAACAAAGACCCGTACACTTGCCATTACAATAGCAGAAATTGTCTAGATCACAGAGGGTATTGTAATCAGAACTGACCCCCTCTGGCAAGTGTGATGGGCATTATTGAGCTTTTATTGGGCTCAAGCCATCTGGCAGTAAAAGATTTGTCATTTTGGTTAGAGATCTAGGGTGAGACACCTGAGTGGAATGTGTTTTGGGGGTTGGCAAGGAATATTTCCCTCTGTGACTGAATCAAAGGTGAGCGGAAAGCTATAAAATCTGAGAGGCTACAAAAGCTGAGTCACAGTCCCTTGGAGAGTTGCCACCCTTCTTAGGATTCTGTGAGCAAGAGAAATCCCCAACACCTGCACACACCAGTCATCACGAAGGGAATAGCGGAGGGTCCCAAAGGATGTGGTCCTGAAGGATGAGGGGGAACCCCCAAGTGCACCCATGATTAATGAGACAGGGACCCTGGAGCGAGAGGTGGCTCACCTGTAAGAAGAGGTGGGTTGGTGTTGGACGGAGGGTAGTAATGGCAGCAGCAGAGATAAGAGAAAGAGGAAAGAGGGGGCAGGAGAAAGCAGAGAGGTGGCTCATTGATGGGGGAGCTCAAGCCAGAAGAAGCCCCAGGAGCCACTCATCCCATTGATCCAAAACATGGCACCAAAAATGTTACTTTTTTTGGCATGGTACAGAAATGAAGACAGAAAAGGAAAAAGGCCTTTATTGCAGGCACAGAAGGGCTACAGAAGACTGCAAGCTCCCTCTGAGGCAGACAGAAAAGCTGTTGGGCTTTTATTAGGGTTGACAGGGGTGAAGTTTGAAGGGGGCACAGAATGAAGTAGTGACAGCTGACTGGGGAGACACAAGTGTGAAAAGCAGGAAATTCAATTCGGGCTTGGAAGAAGAACACAGAAGCCAATACTGGAGGGACATGCTGCCATTTTGGGGTCCAGAGTCATGTTGGACAGGTGCCATGCTGGGCCTGACAGTGTTTCACACAGAAAGAACCCATCACCAAGTACAGCAATTAAACCCAAAATTCCAGATTCCTATAGAATGCAACCTAAAAATTATTATATTACTACTAAATGCTATATAAACTATATGACCGTGAGACTTTTACAGTTACTGACTATACTTTTAGTGTGACTGACTGTATCTCCTAGCTGTAGACACTACAGTGTTTCCTGGGACACAATGACAGTGAAATCAGCAGTTGATGGGGCGGATACAGTGGGTTATAAACAAAGTTGGTAAATATTGAGTCTGGGTAATAGATGCATAGAGGATCATTTTATTACTCTTTTTATTTCATGTACATTTAGAAATTTCCGTAACAAAACCTTTAGAAAAATTTCCATATTTAGCCAATGTCCAGAGCGATTCAAAAACAGAAACACAAAATAACAATTGTAGATTGTTTTCACTTCCTTTAGCATGGTTTTCCTTGAAAGGGTTTTGTCCAGTTATGTGTTTCAAGATGAAAGCAGCGTGTATTTAACCTTTCTCCTTTACCCAACTTCTGGTTGCCTTCTCTACTCCCCCAATCAAAGTGATGACAGTAAATAATTCCCTCTAATTTTGCCTCAACACTCAGCCACTGTCAAATTAATTGCTACCTTTGTGTTGCTGCTGCCTGCTGGGAGCCAGTGAGAATATTTTTAAAAGCCTCTTAAGTCAGACAATGTTTTAGCATCTATAAATTCACTATTAATTTAGCAAGCTCTCCACTTTTTGGTAACGTTTAAGCTAAAAATTTGAAGTTCTGGCATTGAGTTAATTCTTGATGATAATGTGAACATATGTTGCCTTAGAGGAGTCTCCAGATCTCCATTTTTACCCACTGGTGTTGAGAAGGGAGCTCCACAATACTTTCCAATTTCTAGATATAAATTCTGCAGGATATATAACCCAAGGAAGAGCTCCCTACCTCTCTTCATTAGCAATCGTTAGTGCAGAATGGATTCTATTCATAAAAAACTCTAACGGAGCCGGGTGTGGTGGTGCACGCCTGTAATCCTGGCACTCAGGAGGCTGAGGCAGGAAGACCATTGCAAGTTCAAGAACAGCCTGGGTACAAAGTGAGCTCAAGGCCAGCCTCAACTGCATAGCGAGAACCTGTCTCAAAAAGACAAATAAATAAACAAACCCTAATGGATTTGTAGAAGGGGAATTAATCAAAGATTTTAGTGGGCACATTAAGCTCGAATTTTATGTTAATTTAAAATTTAGATTTATTTTCTCTACTCTGTGTGTATGTCATGCTGGATCCAAACACAGGGTGTTGTGCATACTCTGAACTGCATCCCCGAGCCTGTCCACTCTTTATTTCCTAGTTTTATTTATGTATTTTTGTAGTTACTAGAGCTTGAGCCCAAGAGTGGTTCACCTCTGAGGTATATCCCAAGCCTTTGTGCATATATGTGTGTGTAAATGTTTCAGAACAGGTTCTCACTAAGTTCCAGGTGGGTTTGAACTTGTGATCCTCCTTCCTCAACCTCCATGAATGCTAGGATTATAGGTATGTGACACCATGTCTGGCTTGACTCATTTTCTTTAAATTTACCTATTTAGTTGGTGAAAATCTCTTTCTTTCTTTCTTTTGACGGTGCTGGGGATTAAACTCAAGGCCTTGTGCATGCTAGGCAAACACTGTACCACAAAGCTGCATCTCCAGACCCCAGTTTGACTCATTTTTAAAGGCCAAAATACATTGTTCTTTTTGTGATTTTTTTTGGTAATCTATTTTATCATATTTCTAATAAGGATTCAATCAGAAAGAGCCATACTCTTTAATTTAATTTAATGATATTTATTAATGTTAAGGAAATCAGGCAAAGATATGTGAAAGGTGTTCAACTTCCTCCAGTCTTCTCAACCTACTATTTACTAATGGAAGAAAAAAATTAAAGCGTGTAATTTGAATTGTAGCTTACCTTTGATAGTAAGATTTCCTATTTGAAAAGTTTACTTGCCCCAGCCTCAGACCTAGCACACCAAATTAAACTGAGATTACATTTTTTTGTGAGGAGTCATTATTTGCAAGTTAACTTCTCTAGGGAGGTTGGTGTTTTATCTTGTAGGTTTAGGTAGTGCAGAACTTTCTGAAATGATAACAAGTTTGCTTGTAATTTAAGAACAGAGGCACCAAATGCAGAGACATGACGTCATTTTATCCACCTTAGACCTTGAAGAAATGGTACCAGAGATCTGGAAGCTACTGACATTCACTTGGGAGAGATAAATGCTCTCTCCAATCTGAGTTAATAACATGTGTATCCAGAATTAAACCACCTCTCTTGCCTTGAATTCTGTTCCTTTAAATAGGCACCCACCAGATTATAATTTCTACTTGTTTGAAGGCAGCTGGAACCGGATCACAACAGGCAGGGCGAGAAGGAACAACTGTTCAGAGCAGTACAATGGAACTGGCTTCACTCCCAGCATCTTTCTTGCCACCTTTAATTATCGCTCGACTCTGATAAAAACAGTCAGGGGAGAAGAATTCTGCAAGGGGGTGGGGAGAAGAGTTTATAGTTTTCCTAAAACAAAATGAGGCACTTTCCAGACTGTCCCCCCACGTTATTATATAAGCTCACACTGCTCCAGGGAAATGGTGCCCTGGCAGGACACTGCTGAGGAGCTGCAGCAGGTAAACACCCCAAAATCTCCACCTAAGCCACCAGGTCTAATTCAGTGATGGGATCATGGCTAAATTGATGTGCTTAAAATAACTGCTTCATGCATAGTCATATTGATTATGACTGAAGAGCACTGAGCAGCCGCCTCCTATTTTTAGTGTAGAGAACTCCTTGGAGGAGCTGAGGGATGTGTTTACTCAGTTTTCTGACCCCAAGACTATGCACGCCTGAAGTGTGTGGTTGAGCAGACAGTGAGAACATTTCCTGGTCTACAGGATGCTCAGTGACACAGGAGGGAAGAGAAGATGCACACTGTGCTCTGAATATCCCTTCCAGGATTGGGGTTGGAGTCCTGGTTCCCACAGTGATGGCCTCAATGAGCCAGGTCACAAGGAGAAATGCCTTCTGAGCCCTCACAGGACTGGCCCCAAAGAATTCCCTGGTCTCCTCCCGGGACATGCCAGGACACAGCAAGAAGATGTGGGCTGGGAACTGGGAAACAGCCCTTGCCGACCCCAGTCCACCTGGTCTCAAGCCCTGACTTCTCAGTCTCTGGACTGGTATTTTGTTGTAGCAGCCCAAACAGCTTAAGACAGTACATATACCTGAAATATTTAAAACTGCATAATGAATCGTGAGGGACTAAATCTCGAGGCTTCTAAATTCAAAGTGGGAAAGAATAGATGAGTGAGGTTTCTGTGATTTAAAAGAGGTATTAGCTGCATGTGGTGGCACAGGCCTTTAATCCCAGCACTTTGGGAGACTGAGGCAGGAGAATTGCAAGCTCAAGTCCAGCTTGGGCAAGTTGGCAACATAGTGAGACCCTGGGTCAAAATAAAAACATTAAAAAGGGCTGAGGATATAGCTCAGTGAATGGCTCCAGGTTCAACTTTCAGTACTGCTAAAAGTAACTAAGTAAGTAATACAGTGAGTTTTCCAATGATTCAAGCAGAGAGGTTGTTTGTTTTTGTTTTGTTTCCTCAGAGTACTGACAAGATTGGTTTTATAGAAAAGGTCTGATAAAAGCATAAACAAAAGCAAAAAGAAGAATGGTCATCTTAAAGTTACTTTTCTTATAAGGCCCAGAGCAATGACAGAATACTAGGAAAATAGTTAATTGGTTAGCACTAGGTTACTTAGAGTGTGTCTGGTACTGGGGTTGGACTCAGCCATAGTACCGAGCTGTATAGTTCCGGGCCTTTTTTGGTTTTTGAGACAAGGTCTTGCTAGCTGTTAAGTTGCCCTGGCTAGGCTTGAACATCCAATCCTTCTGCATCAGCCTCCAGGGTAGCTGGGATAACAGGTATGTGCCGCCATGCCTTATTCATACTCTTATAGTCTTGGTTTTCATTTTTGCTTAGGTTAGCTAAATGATTTGGTTTCAGCCTGGTGACACTGAACTTTAGTGTGTGAGACTTCATTAGAGTTTCTAGAACTGGTCAGTCCCAGAACTGGTCCTATACCAGTATAGGAGCTTAGTCAAATGGGCACCAATGATTTTTATTTATAATAGTTATTTATACTTTGGAGAAAAGTTTGGATTTACATATATGTATGTACTGTGCCTTACACCTGGTTTTTATTTATTGACATATCCCTGGAACACTGCCTAATATATAGCATAGGAAATGTTGAGTAGTGAATACTTGCATGTATGAGTGTATGTGTTGTCTCTTGAAACAGTACCAAGGGTAAGCCATTATAACAGTTATGAGTTTCAGTTATTTATGTAAGAATAACCATGGTTTACAATATAGGGTCATGCTTCTTCATAGAAAAGCACATACTTAAAAAAGGAAGATTTTGAATTTCAAAAAGCTATAGATGCTGCCTGAGAATTTTTAAAAATACAGCATATGAAAACAAAAAGTGCAAGCCTTAATGGAATGTGCGGTGTGTGCTCAAGGCCCTCTGAGGGGCCTAGACAGTGTGGGGCCGGAGGCCATGCCCTCTGTCAGCTCACCACGCTGCTTCAAAACCTGCTGGTTGAAAAAAATGAAAGTTGAACAAGACTTTTAGGAGGTACCAGAGATTGAACGCAGGACCTTTGCACTGAGATAAATCTCCAGCCCTTCTTAAAATTTTTATTTTGAGACAGGCTTTCACTAACTTGCCCAGGCTATGTTAAAATTTCTGATCCTCCTGCCTCAACCTCTCAGAGTGCTGGGATTCCAGGTGTATGCCACCATGCCCAGCTGAACAAGATATCTGTAGGAATATTACTCAGTTCTTGTCAATGTTACAATGAGTAGAACCTTAGGAAGTGTAAAGTTTGAAAAAACAAGATATAGTTAAAAACGGATACAAATCTTTTGGCTTTTTTGTTCTAAATAGATCTTGAGCTATAATTTAAATGTATTTTAAGAGCACAGCTCAATGAGTTTTGAAAGATGTGTGAATCTGTCAGAATATTAATGCCCCAGCCAGGACAGTTCCCAGTGTTCTTTGCACTCAGTCTCCCTGCTCCCTGGCCGCAGGCAAGTGCTTCCTGCCCAGTCTAGAATTTCCTGTAAGTACAATAACACACCACAGAGTCCTTGTGCCTCGCATTTTTGCTCAGCACATTTTTGACAGCCATGTACCTTTCTACATATATCGGGTGTTCATTCCTCTTTACTGCTGAGTAGTATTCTATGGCAGGAGCACAGTGCTTTAGCTCTCTCTTCATCAGGTGATGAACTCACAAGTCATGTTCTGAAACAGGAGGCAGAAACTGGTAATGTGAACAGTTAAATTTAATATAATTGCCAGCTGGTAAAAAGTAGTTAATAACAACAGTGGATGAAAGGTGACCCTAAGGATTGACAAAGCATGACTAAAATTACAGTGAATGTCTAAATGTTTAAAAGATGTATGACAATAAAAGACACATTGCTATTAATCTCCCTGAAAACACTCCCTCTTGCCTCAGACACATTTCTCCCTTTGTCCTTGCTACTTTTTGATGCAGTTCTGGAGTCCTCTCTCATGCGTGTCTTTACAAGGTGTGATCAGAGCTACAAAGGAGGACAGCTACCAAGTGCCATCCAACAGAAAAGCATGAGCACGTGTCCTCACCCACCTTATTCACAGGGCTGGGACTGTGGAGCTCCTGGCTCTTCCCCAAAGCAAAAGCACCACGGAAGGAAAGTGTTTGAGTCTGTTCCGCAGCACAGCTAAAGACAAACACAAGGACTTCAGAACTGCTTCAGAAAGTGGCAAGAATAATGGGATAAATGTGACTGAAGTGAGGGAAACCTAAAAGGGATTAATGGCCAAGTGCCTTTTTCTGTAAAGAAATTTTTAAATTTAAACTTTCACCATATGTTTCAATCACACTACACAGAAGATAAGCAAGAGAAGGCCCTGAAAGAACCGAGGGCTTTGGTGAGGAGGCCGTGCCCCTCACCAGATGCCCTTCTGTCCCTCTTTTGGAAGGCACACAGTTGCCCTAGGGCTGTGCAGCCCAGCAGGGAAGAAGCTCGATGAGGACATAGGCTAGGCCTGAGGTTGCTTGGTGACGTAGTTGGCTTGGTATCTGTAAGAGCAGCCTGATCGCATGGTCAATTTTACATTGCTGTGATGATACTTGAGATAAACGACTTAAAGAAGGAACCAGTCTTTTGGCTCACAGTTTTAAAGGCTCCCATCGTTTTTGTTTGTTCCCATGGTTTGGCCTGTACTGAGGCAGGCATCACAGTGGAGCTCACACGCAGCTCACAGCCCTGAGAGTGGGCAGGAGGGGGAGGGGACAAAGAGGAGGAAAGGAGGGCAGGAGTTTCAGCACCTCCAAGGCCTGTCCCCATTGACTGACCTCTCTTCCTCCCTCCCATGGAGTAGGGGAGGCTCCAGAGGTGTCATCCCTCCCAGTGGTACCACACAGCCTCAGGGTAGATTTCAGATCCCATTCCTAACCCTGAAAGTGGAGGGCAGGTTGTGAGGTGGACCTTGCTGAGGTGAGTGCTGCCAAACCCACTCTGACAAAGAGGAGGAGCTGAGCCGGCAGCCTACAGGCAAAGGCTGCAGAGACTTTCTTTTTGGACAGGGTCATACTAACTTTCCCAAGCTGGCCTTGAACTTGTGACCCCCCTGCCTGAGTTTCTAGAGTACTGGGATTACAGGAGTGTGTTCCCCATCCCCATCCCCATCCCAGATACTTTCAAATTAGTGTTTAATCTTGTCATGTGTGACTATTTCTTTGAAAGCTTTAGGAAAGATCATAGGGATTTTGTTTATTTTGATAAGATTTATACATCAAAATGGAAAGCGGTGTCTTCCTATTTTTTCATTTCAAAACACTAATGCAGGGTTTACAAGCTCATAAATCAGTTACTATTCAAATAAACAAAACATTAAAGTCTCCTGACTAGAGGAAACAGTATATAAGTTTTCTACTTGGTTTTGTTTGATTAGCCTATAATCTAATATTCTTCAAGGACCTACAGTCTAAAATGATCATCCTTACTAGTAAAATACTAGTGTATTTAAGTACTCGCCATGTGAGGAGAAGCAATAATCATGTAGTAAGTGAATATGTGTTCATAAACATTTAACACGTATTAAAGTTTATTTTCCTGGTAGCATCAACAACCTGCTACTACCTAGACTTCCCCCCACCACTTGAAAGGTACAGGGTGTTGAATTTGGTGGCTTCAATTTGCAATCCTCCTGCCTCAGTTTCGGTAGCAGCTGAGATTACAGGCATGCACACCTTCTCTCAGATAGATTATGACCCTTATTTCATTCCCTCAGATACACTCCGAAGTGAGGGGCAGGTGGGCCCAGGGTAACTAAAGAGCACGATTCCTGCCCCGTGGCGCTCACAGCGTAGGTAGGAGACAAAAAATCAGCAGAGTGTGGCTAAGGCAAAGTGCAGACAGGCTTCAGGAGGAGCCAAAGGTCGACCGCTAGGCTGAGACTCGCCCTGATTTCTCAATTATTCCGACTGGACAAAAACGCAGGGAGCAAGCAAGGATGCCCGCTCACGCGGCGGCGCGCGGTGTAAACACCCCAGGAAGGCGGCGCGTACCCCGCCAGAGGTACAGTCCAACCCGCAGGTGTGCCTCGTGCGTGCGCCAGGAGCGTTCACGGTGTGCGCGCCGGGGACTGCGGCCTGGGGGCGCGGGCTGGCCGCCCTGGGAGGGCCAGGGGTCGGAGCCCCTCTGGGAGTCCTAGCCCCTAGCGGACCCGGAGCCTGCACCCTCGTCACAACGCCCAGACAAGGAACGGGCGCTGCAAACGGGGGCGGCTCCTGGACTGGGGCCCTAAATGACGAGGACGCCCATCACGGTCGCGCTTGGCGCGCGGCCGAGACGGCCTCGGGGCGCCCTGCTCTCTCCGCCTCCGCTACTCGACCGGGGAGAGCTTGCAGGCCGTGGCAGGGTCGTCCCGCAGCGGCGGCGGCGGTGGCGGGCGCGCCTCAGAGCCGTGCGCGTCCCCGCGCGCGCGCCGCCACCGCACCGCGCGCGCTCAGCTGACCGGCTGGCGCCGGCCGCGGCCCGACCTCCCCCGCGGCCCGACCTCCCCCGCGACACGCCCCCCGCTCCTCGGCGCGCAGCGCGACCGGGACCCGCGTCGGCTCGAGCCATGGGCGCGCCGGGGCGGCGCTAGGCCGGGGGACGGCGGGAGCGGCGCGGCGCCTCGGCCTCGCGAGCTCTTCCCCGGTGGCGGCATGAGCGCGAGCGGTGCGGCGCCCAGCCCGGGCTCCTCCCCGGCAGCCTGCCGCTTCGCGCATTACTTCGTGCTGTGCGGCGTCGACGCGGACAGCGGGCTGGAGCCCGACGAGCTGGCGGGTAAGACCGGGCGCGCGGCGGCGCCGGGACTTTGTTGTCGCTCGGCGCGGGGCGCGCTCAGAGCCTTGGATTTCTCCGCGAGGCCTGGCGGGCGGCCCGAGCGACCCCGCCGCGGCCCAGGGCCGGGCCTCGGTGCCCAAGGCGCCCGGAACGTGCGCTGTCCGCCCCGGCCCGGCCGGCGGTCGGTCGCCCTGGCTGGGCTTGACCCGGGCGGCTTCGGTTGGCGAGGACTGCCGACCCCCTTGGGGAGCCCAGTCGCCTGGGCGGCGTCACGGGGGCTGGCGGGTTTCTGGCGCTTTGTGGACGCTGCCCGCGGCCCTGGTGCAGAAGCGGGACATTGCCGCCGCACTCCTGCCCGTGCGCCCCCGCCGGCGCTCCTAGAGAGGGGCCCGGTCCCCACGGGGCTCCCCGTGGCGCAGTGCGGGGTGCTCTGGAGCGCGGCGCCGGGAAGAGTGCGCGGAGGCCGGGGAGCCAGCTGCTGGCATGGCTCTCGCCGATTCTTTCTCCTCGCCTCCCTCCTTCGAGCGGAGTCTTGATTTTTTTTTTTTCTTTTTGTTAAATGGTGAGCCAAGTGACATCTATCGCCTGAACTTTTATCTGTGTCAGCACTAAACACTTAGGTCATAGGCTTTCAGAACAGCTTTCTTTGGACATGGCATTCCTATTGATTGCACCAGTGTGGATATTTTTTCCTTTTGGGAGGAGGAATGGGAAGAATGCATTAAATAATAAACGATAGTAAACAAACCGTTTAGCCTTAAAACCCTGTGCCCACCATCCCATATCTTAGCGAAGTATTTTTTTTTTTTTTGTTAGCCTCAGAGCTAAACATTTTTCAGCAAAACTCCTTTTTTAAGTCTAGTTTTAGTTTAAAAATGTATGGAAAAGATGGATAGTAGACTAGGCTTTTGCCGTATGTGTATGTGTAATTATGTAATCATACTATTTCTTTATATGAGATTTCCTGTACCAGTTAAAAATGGCTTTGTTAAGGGATTTGAAATTAGAAAAAAAGGGTCTGCAGGATTTGGAGCTGTTCTGCTGTGGGAGCTGGTGAGAGAACTACGTACTTTTCTAGGATCCCTCCTTCTGAACACCCTCAGTGTTTGTGCCACCAGGGTCACTTGGAGGACTCCCGTGGGTGTTGACAAGTGATAAAGCCTTTCTTATTTCTGTTTTCCCTTGAAGTCTAAACTGTCTCATAAGTGTGACCTGGGGCTTTTATTTTATTTTATTTGTAAAATTGGGGATAGAAGCACAGGCCTTCAGTCCGTTTTAGTTTTTAATTTTGAGAAAGGGTCTCACTGTCACTGAGTTCCTCGGGGTTATCTTAAACTTGTGATCTTCCTGCTTTAGTCTCCCTGAGTGCTGGGGCTACAGATGTGTGCCACCATGCCCAGGTGACCTGGAACACTCTAGGCACAGTACAAAGGGCTTTAACAAAACTAAATAGTAAAACATTCCATTTTAATGCACTTTTGAACTTTCTTATTTAAAAAAAAAACTTGAATGGAAGAAAAGCATTATCTGAGGAAGAAACAAGTGCAAAGTTTCTAGAACTGACAAAAAAAAAGATTTTTTTTTTTTTTAAAGACAAACTGGTTTCTTTTGTTTCAGCACTATGTAGGAATGTGATTGTGTGGAATTTCTGCTCTTAGTATTTGGTGTATTCAGGAAATAATATATGTTACCTGGTAAGATCTCAGTATTATTTATTTAATGAAAACATTTTGGGTGTCAGTCAGTGTGTTCCAGCCCGTTCTGGAACTCACTGTGTATCCCAGGCTGCCTTGAACTCTTAAAGATCCTCTTGCCTCAGTCTTCCAGAGTACTGGAATTAGAAGTGTTCATCACTACACATAGCTCAACAAATAGCCTTGAAAGCCTGTGTGTAATTTGTGTTCTAAGCATTGGAAACAACTGTGAGCAAAGCATTTGAAAATCAGGGAGTTTATGTTCTAGTGTAAAGGAATAAGGAAAAAGATAGTTTGCCAGATGTTATTGCTGTAAAGAGGAATAGCTTCAGGAAAGTGAACCCAGAGTGGTGGCAGCAGGATGGCAGGTGGTAGAATATGCTGGGGATTATTGACTCCAGGACCTCTCCTGTGCTGGGTGAGTAGTGCTCTCCACTCAATGCCATCCCTCTAAGTGTGAGATTTTGTGTGTGAAGGTTGGGAAAGGCCTCCCAGAGAAGGAGGTAAGGAAGCAAGCCATGTGGATTGCCTAGGGCAGCAGTGGTGAGCCTTTTAGATCTTTGATACAAATTGCCTGCTGTGGCACATGTGCCGTGGGATCGCCACCACCAGTCTCTGGCCTCATAGACAGTTTTTAGCCTTTTCTTTGGAGATGGGAAGCTCCTGGAGGGCTTTCCACAGAGTACTGATGAAATATGATGTCTCCTCTGGTAGGACCCTGGGGCTGCCGCGTTGAGTGGAGGGGTTAGGGCCTGGATGGGAGACTGCCTCACTGAGGTGAGAGCTGTTGGGGTTTGGTGAAGTGGCAGGAGGGAGTGAGGTTCTAGATAGTATATCTTGAAGGTTACACCAACAAAACTTGCTGATGAATCGTATGAATCATATCATTGTGTCAATATGGTGTAGTCATACTCAGAACATGATCAAAGATGACTCCAAGGTTTTTGGCTGGAACAGTTAGGAGCTTCTCTACTGAAATAAGACTAATGAAGATGCAGGCAGGAGATTAATTCAGTTTTGGATGTGTTAAGTTTGAAGTTCCTATTAGACTTTCAAATGGAGATGTCGGATAGAGAAGACATCTTCTGAGGGAGAAGTCTAGACTATAGACATAAATTTACTTATTTTGTTTATTTTTAAATTTATTTTTGGCTGGGAATTGAACTTGGGAACTTGTGCTTGCCAGGCAGGCATTGTGCCACTGAGCTGTATCCCTGGCCCTGCAGACATAAACTGAAAGCCATGAAATTGGATGAAATCACTTAGAAAGTGAGTATGGATAGAAAGGATTGAGTCCTGGGGTGAGTGCACTCCAGTGCGTGTCAGTAGAAGGTGGAGGGGGGAAATGGCCAAGGAGCTGAAGGACTATGGACAGTGTAAGGAGGAAAGTGGGGATGTGGGGTCATGTTCTCACCTATCCCTCCTCTTCACTTTCTGTAGGCCTACATGTGGTGATGTGTTCACCTGTTTTCTGTTGCTATGACAGAACATTGGAGACGGGGTACATCAGGGATCAGTACAGCTCATTTATGTAAGTTTTGCAGGGTGAAGGTGAGTTAAGAGTGGCCTTACCTGATCGGTCTTAGGTCAGGGCCACTTAGTAGATAGCTTCGAAAAGGTAGGAGCACTTGCACAAGTGCTTAAACAGGAAGCTGGGGAGATGTAAGGGTGAGGCTTGTTGGCTTATTCATTTACTCCTGCTGTAACTGATCCAGCCAACCCAGGCCTGAGGAAACTGTCTCAGTCCTCCCCAAGGCAGCATCTCCAGTGACCTCATTACCTCAGTGACTAATGGCTCTTAGATTACACTGCCTCTCACACTGTCACACCGATGCTCAGTATGCCCTGTGGGAGACAGTCAGACTGCAGACAGCACTGAGTCAGGCGAGCTACTCAGGAGGTTGGTTCTGGTTTGCCACACTGATTTGAAAGTTAATGATGGTGAAATTTTATTGTGTTTTTCTGGAACTGATCTCTTTTTATCCTATTGTTTATTAGGAAGTTGTTGCCCTGCCTTTAGTTGTCTTAACTGACTTCTGTTAAACATATATAGATGTTAGCTAGGTGTCATGGTGCAAGCCTGCAGTCCCAGCATTGGGGAGGCCGAGGTGGGAGGATCATGGCTAGGCTGCATAGTGAAGCCTTGTTTCAAAAAACCAAACCAAACCAAAAAAACAAAGACATAATTTTGCTATACAGATTTTTTTTTTGAAACAGGGTATCACTGTGTAGTACAGGCTAGCCTCAAACTCACAGCAGTTCTCATTGCCTCAGTTTCCCCACTCTTGAGAATACAGGCATGTGCCATGATGCTCCACTAGACTTTTTCTTAACATACATGTTTCTGAAATTGCAATCAAGTTAAGGATAGATACCATCACGTAGTAATTAAATGGACCAAGACCTTGTGATAAAAGTTATCGAGGCTACAGTTGTTAAACACCTAGCTTTAACAACTTGTAGAAAAGATATTTTAGACATGTGCCCCTCCCTTCAGCACTGGGGATTGAACCCAGGGTTTTTTGCACTAAACTGTGTTCCTAACTCTTTTAAAATTTTTATTTTGAGACAATGTCGTGCTAACATGGTATGTTGTGCAGGCTGGTCTCAAACTTTTCTGCCTCAGCCTCCCAGAGTTGGAAATAAAAGCGTGCACCACTGTGATCACTGTAGAGTGTTACTTTCCCCATTCCTGATACAGTGTTTGGTAAGTAAGTGAGGGTATGGGGGGAGATGGATGTGCAGCTCAGTGGCACAGTGCTTCCCATGCATGTGGAAGGCCCTGAATTTGGTCCCTAGCACTGCAGATGAACATATGTGACCAAATATGTTTACAAGAGTCTAGAACATACATATATTCTTGTATGTGTTTAGTATGGTGTGTGTGTGTGTGTGTGTGTGTGAGTGAGTGAGTGTTCTGGGGATGGGGCCAGGGTGTCCTGTGTGCTGAGCAAGTGTCACATCTCCTCCCCTAGAATATCCTTTTAAGTGTTTTCACGGTAGCCTGGATTCAGTCCTGATAGCTGTTGAAGTCTGACCAGTGAGATCTCTAGCGCAGACCTTTGTTTAGAGCTCTCTTCCTTGGTGTCTCTATTTTTAGCTTTGGTTGTGTTGGGTGTGGTTTCCAAAAGAGTTTAGAAGCAGTGGAGATCATCCTCTAAACTCATGTATAAAATTTAGTTGAGGCAGAGTATCATGTTACAGTATTTCAGGAAGGAACTTTAGACAGCACTTAAGGTGATGAAACTGAGACAGAGAGATTAAGGACCTTCTCAGATCAGTTTAGCAGTTAAGTAGACTCCTGCATAATGCCCCATGGTTACTTTATTCAAGCTCCAGGAAAAGATGAACTTGCCCTAAGTCAAGGATTTCAGTAGGCTGAATGGCATACTCAAGATTGTGCTAAAAGCTGTCTTTCAAGACAGCAGCCAGGTGTGCAGCATTGCTGTGGTGGGAGCTGTTTTTGGTCTAACTACTGATGGGAGTGTCCCAATTAGCCTTATTAGGGCTGGGGGTGTGGCCAGGTTAGAGAGCACTTGACTGGCATGTGCAGGGCCCTGAGTGACTTGGTTGATATCGTTGGCCCACAGTAGATTACAATTGAGGTTTGTTTTTTGTCTTTTTGAGAGGGGAGTCTCACTATACAGTTCAGGCTGGCCTTGAACTCACTGAGTAGCCCAGACTGGCCTCAAACTTGCAGTGATCCTTTTGCCTCAGCTTCCCGAGCTCTGGGATTGATGACTACCACACCAGGCTATGATTGAGATTTTGAAGGGTTTGACTTGGTTACTGAAGACTGGGAAAGGAGCTCAACTTCTATTCTAATGAGGCCAAAGATTATTTAAGATTTAGTTGCTGTAATGTAATGATAATTGTTTTTAAAAGTCAACCAAGTTAAAACTCTTAATTGTTAAATCTGTGCAGTAGAGAGCTAGCTCTGCTCCTTGGGATAACCAGGGCTCAGCCTCGTGGCCATGTTGCTAGTGCAACACACAGGCACATAGAGCCAGAGGTGGGAAGGGAGACAACAGTAACAAAACATTTTATAGTCAGTTGCTTCATTCAATCCTGACAGTGCCTTTAGGACATCTGTTTCATGGACAAGGAAACTCAGGCCGCAGAGTTGGAAGTTCTTTACTCAAATTTATATGATAAGTGAGAGCTAGATTGAAAGTCTAATGTAATCCATCCATTCCCATAACGACTACATGTGCTGCTGCTTCTTTTTCCCCTTTGAGACAGAGTCACATTAAAATTGCTTACATGCCCAGGTGGGTCTCAAACTTGCCATCCTTTTGCCTCAGCCCCGCAAGAGTACTAGGATTACAGGTGTGTGCCACCATCCTGGCTGTGTGTGTAACTGAGAGTGAACCTAGGGGCTTTGCACTGAGTTGTGTCTCCAACCCTTTGTAAAATTTCTATTTTGAGACAGGGTCTTGCTAAATTGCTTAGACTGGGCTTGAACTTGTGGTCCTCCTGCCTCAGCCTTCCAGAAGGCTGAGGTTGCAGGCATGCACCACAGTGACTGGCTCATGTGCCCCCCCCCCCCACCGCAGTGGTGCTGGAGATCTAACTGAGAGCCTTAGTTTTGCCAAAGAAGCGCCCTACTTTAGTGCTATGCCCTTGGCCCGTGACGAATGTTTATAAAGATGTTACTGTGTGCATACAGGACTTTCACTACAAAGGAAAAATACCACAGCCAAGTTTCTTTCAATATCTACCTTTTTTTTCCCTGAGTTTTTGTCATCCTTCTTTTCTAAGCATAAAATTTTTACTTGTCCTTAGGTGAGTTTTTAATTTATTCTCCTTTTTTATTAATTGTACAGATTAATGGCCTCATTTTGACAGGTTTGTGCATACATATCACATGCTTTGATCCTTTTCAGTCCTCTACCACCTCTTCATTCCTCCTAGTTTCACAATCTTCTGTTTCATTGTGTATATATTTTGCTCATGTCCCCCCTGCCCTGAGTTTTTAACTTTTAAAATCAATGTAGGATTGCTTCAGAAGCTGTGGCTGGCAGGCCTCCACTGTCAGAAGCTGATTCCAGTCCTGACCTGTCACTGAGGAGAACCTCAGACATCGTGTTCTCTGTGTCTCAGAGGGGTTAAATGAGATGATTTCCACCTGTAGACCACCTGTAAGGCCTAAAATTGTTTTCAAGAAAATACCTAAACGTGTTTTTGTTTTGTTTTGTTTTGTTGCTGGAAATTGAACTCAGGGCCTTGTGTGTGAAGGTATCTTTTAAAAAAATAAAATATACTGAATGTCATAAAATTAGAGGACCAGTATATATTACATGAGAAACCAAAGAAAGGGGAAAAGAAAAGTCTGTTTACTTATAGAAAAACATGATTCTTAAAAAGAGTTAACTTTCTTTTTGAAATTTTCATATCAAGTCCAGACTCCTATCTGTAATCCACATGGACTCATAGGGACCCAGTGGCCCCTATTTGAAATTATCACCCTCAATACTAATCTTTGGATTATTATCATGTAGATTATATTGTCATTTTGCCACATAATAGCCAGTGAGTTCTTAGAACAATTTTTTTATAGTCTTTTTTTTTTTTTGCTGCCTCTGGGATGGAACTCACAACCTCACGCTTACAGAGTGGGACCTTAGCCAACTAAGCTAAACCTAGGAGCACAGAACAATTTTTTTAAACCTAAACTTGTCTAATTTCTTCCTTTATATCTACATCAGGTTCACAAAGTTCTTCATGATCTGATCCCTGCTTTCCTCACATTTTCTGACTGGGTCACTCTCTGCCTACATTAGTTTTCTTTTTCTTTTTTATTGGCACATATTGCTTATACAGATTAATGAGTTTTCATGTTGGCAGATTCATACATGCATATAACTTACTTTGATTATTTTTACCTCCCTTTCACCCTCCTTGTCCCGCCTCACCCCTCATTTTATATTTTGGGGATTCAGGGCTTGTATTTGGAGCATTATCCTACTTTTCCCACCCCGTCTTTCTCCCTTATTCCCTTCATCTTGTCTGGGAATAGTCTACCTTTACTTTCTTGTCATCTTTTTAAGGTTCTACATCTTAGCACTTGTATTATTTTTCCGAGTCTGGCTTATTTCGCCTAACATCATAATCTCCATATCCATCCATTTTCCTTCAGGTAACTAACTTCCATTCTTCTTTGGTGTCTCGGTACCGCCTTTTCTTTGTCTGTTTCCCTGTCTGTGGGCACCCAGGCTGGTTCCATATCTTGGCTATTGTGAATTGCACCACAGTACCTATATTAGTCTTCTTGCAGGTTCTTAAAACAGAGCCAGCTGTTTCCTGTTTCATGGTCTGTCCATCTTTTCGTCTCTCTCAGAAACCCTCTTCCCTAGGCCAGTGTTGTCCATAGAAATACACTGCAATGTGAGACACATTTGTAATTCCACATTTTCCAGTAATTGTATTTTAAAAGGCAAGAAATAAACAAGTGATATTAATTCCAATGGTATATTTAATGTGACCCAACATAAACTGTTTCAACATATCACCATATAAAAATTGTTCATGGTTTTTTAATTCTCTTTTCTGTTTCTAGTCTTTACAGTCTAGTGTATATTTTGCATTTGAAGTATCTCCACTAGGCTGAGGTGCATTTCAAGTATTAAGGGCCATGTGTGGCCATGGCTGCCTACTGACCGTGCAGCCAGGGCCACGGCAGGAAACAGCAGGCTGGTTGTTTCCGTCTCTGACCCAGGCCGCACTCTCAGTTCTGCCCCAGTGTTCATTAGCACCTGGCAGGATGTTGGTGCTCCACTTCTTTACCTTTTAATGTCATTTTCCCTACTGCATTGTTGGCACCTAAAGAGCAAGACCTTTAGTATTGTTCACCCAGTGACTGAAAAATTAGGATCTGCACAGAATAGGGTCTCAAATATATTCAGTGAATGAGATACTTTGATAGAGACAGAAATGTAGCTTTTCTTTTTGATATCAACAATAAAGCTAGTATAGTTGATGTACATGTGAGGTTTTTAAACTATAAAATGATAGTTTCTGTGTGATCAGGATTTTATTTGTAAAGTCCTTGCCTACACTAGTTCTTCAAGAGTTTAACTATTCTGTCTCCCAGTAGAATAGTTTTAACATTTAGATCTTTTCCATTTTGACTTCAGTTTAGTGCATGGGTCCAGTTGTAATCTTTGGCATGTGCAAAGCCAGTTTTTCTAGCATCATTTATTTAAGAGGCTGTCTTTCTTCACAAACTGTGAAATGAAAGCTAGTTTCTTTCAAAAGGAGAAGCTTGAAATTGATAGAAAAGCAAGACCAATGGTTAATTTTCTTTTAAAAGTGTCTAATGGCTTTGTGGGAAAGTACTATAATTTCTTCTGACTCTAAAATTCATTGGCATATTCCTTTTCTCTTGAAATAGGATATGATCAATAAAATTAACTTTTTTTGGTGGTATTGGGGATTGAATGTAGGGCAGTCTCACTGGATTATATTCGCAATCCTTTTTAATTTTTATTTAGCGACAAAGTCTTGCAGAGTTGTCCAGGATGGCTTCAAATTTATAATCTTCCTGCCTCAGGCTCCCAGGGTACTGGGATTACAGGAACACCATGCTCTTATAAATTAACTTTTAAAAATCAGTTCTATTTAAGCAGGCATGCATATGTCAGCAAGGCTTTGACTTTTTTTTTTAAGCAAACTACTTGTTTTATTTATTTATGAACTGGTGCCAAGCACATAAATTGTGGGTAGTGTTTATAGAATTTCACAAAGTGGTTGCAGCTTCCGCTGTGGTTTTAAGGGAATGTCTTAGGAAATTGCATTCATCATTTCATTCTTCATAGGCACCCACATCAGCTTTGGTTGGGCAGGACAGTTTTTGTTGTTTCTTTAAAATTTAGTCCTAGCTCATCATGTCACATACACCTGTAATCCCAGTGCTATTGGAAGCTGAGGTGGGAGGATCAAAAGTTCAAACCCAACCCAAGTAACTTGTGACTTAGCAAGACTTTATCTTAAAATAAAAAATAAAAAGAACTAAGAATGTAGCACACAGCAAAAGCTCTGGGTTCAATCCCCAATTCAGTATTGTAATAAAGAAATAAAGCTTAATTTTTTTTTAATTTGTTTGCTTTTTTGTTTATTGTATTTTATTTTCTCTGTGTTTTGTGCTAGATAGACCCTTGCACGTGCTTTGAAGGCCTCTGCCACCAGCTGTTCCCCCAGCCCTGTTTACACTTCGTATTTTATGATGTTCTGTTCCCCTAGGCTTGACTTTCTAAGATGATGCTAATATGCTCTGAGCCAGGGATTCCAGAAAGATTTAGTAGGAGATTGTTTTCTTCTTCATTCCTTTTCAAGTAAAATGCAAGAATGGCTGGCTTAGTCTGAGGAGGTAAGCATTGAGAATTGTAGGAATGAAAGTGGAAGCATTTTATATGCTGCTGAGAAAACAGCGTGAGGTTAGAAGAGCCCAGAACATTTGCTTCCACAGACATCATTTACCTTCCCAAGAATCAAGAAGTTGTAACTTTACTTTAAAGTAAGTATTGTAACTATTGTTTGCTAACAAGGAATTTTTTCTTCTTCTTCTTTTTTTTTTGGTAGTTGGCACTAGGGATTGAACCAGGGTTGCTCTACCATTGAGTTACACTCCCAGCCCTGTTGATTGATTGATCGAGACAGGATCTCACTGTGTAGTTGAGGGTCGCCTTGAACTAAATTAGCCCAGACTAGCTTTGAACTTGTGATCCTTCTGTCTCAGCCTTCCTCTGTGCTAAGGTTGCAGACATATGCTACCTTGCTAGCTTTTCATTTGTTTGTTTTGAGAAAAGGTTTCACCGTGTAGTCCAGGGTAGCACTGAACTTGCTGTACATCACAGGCTGACTTCCAACTGTTGCTCCTCCTCCCTCAGCTATCTGGAATACTAAGATTATAGATTGCTGGAGGTTGAATCCAGGGGCTTTTGCAGTGAGCTGCATTGCCTAGCCCTTTCTGTTTTTAAATTTTGAGCTGGGGGAGGTGGTCTCGCTAAATTGTTGAGTTGCCCAAACTGGTCTTGAACTTGATAATACTTAAGGAATTGATAATACTTTTTAAAAATGCCTTTAATGTGCTAGCATTGAGTCAGAATTAACTCCAGGTTCATTATAATATGATGCCATGAAAATAGTTGGCGTTTTTCAGGCGTGAATTGGTGACCTGTAAACATTGCATGTAATGTTCACAGGAAGTGCAAGGGCTCTCACTTTCCTCAGTTTAGAGGTGAGGAGGCTGAGGCTCAGTGAGCTGTAGCCTGCAGTCATAGAGACGGTGAAGGCCAAAGCTGGGATCCCACCCAGGTTGTCTAGCTCCATAGTGGCCCTTTGCCTTTATCTCTTTTGTCCTTCTGAGTCCTTCAAGCCAACTGTCCTCACTTGCTGGGTGGTGACACATTGTTGGGCTGCCATCTATGAGCATTGTTAACAATGGTAGACAAACTGGTTATTAACTTGGTATATATTTTTTCAGGGTCTTTCCTCTAGTGCTGTCATTTTCACTCAGTTCCAATCCTGAGTGCTTTTGGATAGAAGAAAGAGAGGTAGCATTGTGCACTACCCCATATATAAGGAAAAGGCTTATAAAAAGGTTTGGTATTCCTGCTGAACTAAACCATTTACTGGAGAACTGAGAATATTTTGCACATAATTCTAAAGCCTTTTAAGGTACCTTTGCAAAAGCAGTGTTCTTTTTTCCTTTCTTGTAGACTTTTTTTTTTTTTTTTTTTTTGGTCTTTTTGAGACAGGGTTCTCATAATGCAGTTCAGGCTGGTTTTAAGCTCACCTTGTAGCCCAAACTGGTCTTGAACTCACAGTGATCCTCCTGCCTCAGCCTTCCAGGTGCTAGGATTACAGGTGTGTACCACTATGCCCAGTTTCCCTCTAGATTTTTAAAATACTTAGTTCATTGTTTGAGGATATCCATGAGAATGTGTTTCTCAACACTCACGCTGATCTAAATTATTTGTAATACTTTTCTTAATTATAAAATGTGATGGTCAGAAATTATTAGTGTTCTCATATACTAATAATGAACCCACTACAAAAGAAATTAGGGGAAAATATTCATAATAGTACCAAGAAAAATTAAGTACTTAGGAATTAGCCTCGGGAAATAAAAGACTTCTACAGTGAAAACTATATTACTCTGAAAAAGGAAATCAGCAACCCATTTGGTACCACGTCTGTCTCTTAGACATCAAATATTCCCTGTTCCTGCATAGGCAGAACCAACCTAGGAAAAATGCCCCACTTCCAAAATTGATACATAGATTTAACACAATCTTAATCAAATTATCAACAGCATTCCTCACAGAACTGAAGAAAACAACCCTCAAATTCAGAAAAGCAATCTTGAGTAACGAACAAAACAGGAGGTATCACAATCCAAGATTTAAGTTGTGTTACACAGCTGCAGTGATAAAAACTGCATGGACCTGGCACAAAAACGGACATGAGAATCAATGGAACAGAACAGAGGATGCAGAAACAATCTCAAGCACATTCAACTATTTGGTCTTTGATACAGCAGCTAAAAACATACACTGGAAGAAATATAATCTCTTTAATTGTGCTGGGAAAAACGGCCATATGCATGCTGAAGATTGAATCTAGACCCAGCCTCTCACCATGTAAGATGATGAAAATCAAAATGGATCAAAAATCTGAAAGTTAAACACTTAACCTGCTGGAAGATAAAATAGGTAAAACTCTTAAAGTTTCAGGCCTACACAGAGACTTGCTGAACCGAATCCCAACTGCACAGGAAGTAATACAGAGAATCAACAAATGGGCCCATATCAAGTTTAAAAGCTTCTGCCTAGCTAAGGAAACAACTGATGGAGTGAAAAGAAAGCATGCAGAATGGAAAAAAATTTGCTAGCTATTTCTCAGACCAAGGACTAATATCAAGACTATGTAAAGAATTCAAGAAAATTACACTCCCCAAAATAAAAGACCCAATAAAAAAATAGACAAGTGAAATGAATTGATACATTTACAGAAAAACTGCACATGGCCAATAAATCATGCAGAAATGCTCAGCATCGTCAGCCATTTGAGAAATGCAAATTAAAACAATACTGAGATTGCATTTTACCCCAGAAAGAAGAGCCATCATCAAGAAATCAAATAGAAACATGGCTGGTGAGGCTGTGAGGAAAAGGAAGCCTTCTGCATTTGTGGGAATGTAAACTAGTACAACCATTATGGAAATTTGTTCTCAAAAAACTAAAACTAGAAATTCCATTTGACCCAGCTACTCCCATTCTAGGTATCTTCCCAAAAGATTTAAAGCCATCATATTAGAGTGATCTATGCATACCCATGTTTATGGTAGCAGAACTCATAATAGCTAAATCTTGGGAGAAGCTTCTATGTCCTGCTACAGATAAAGAGAATGTGCTATTTTATATACTGTACAATGGTTTACTACTCTGCCATGGGTTCAAAGCCTAGTACTATCAAAGAGGTATGGAATATTTTTTTACCACATGGATATAGTAAAAAAAAGAGAAAGAAAAAAGTAAACATTAGATGGTAGTGTAATTACTGGGGGTTGAACTTGGACCTCACACATGCTAAGCCGGCTGCTATATACCTGAGCTACCTTCAGCCCCACATCCTATGTACTTTCTCCTGTGGAAGCCCTTTCTGGCCTAACAATCAGCGCCAGCATGTTGGAATTTTGCAAATGAGATAGTTACTTATTTTAAAAAGCAAAGTTTGTGCTGTAAGAATTTAGAGACTCTTGTGGGTTTAAAGCTTTTGGATGATTCACCTTAACAGCCACAGTGTTTTATTTTCTAGGTTAATTTATTTTCACTTTAACCTTAGCCTTGAAGGAAATTTAAATAGCTGTGGTAACAAGATAACAGATTGTTTAACAATGTTTCCTATCTCCTGTCTCAAGTGCATTTTTTCTTAATGAACTTTAGTCTGAATTTCAAAGTATTCTGATTTAATGCCAGGGAAATGAGCCTTTGACATTGTTCGTGCCATTGTTCACAAGAACAGTGATGAACAATGACTGTGATTCACAGTTTATTAAACACAGGCATGGTACTACTGAGGCTATTCTGCCAAAATAGTTATTTTGTTTGGTTGTTCTCACTCCTGTCTGGCACTCCTGTCTGCTTTTATTTTTTCATTGGCAGTCATAGCTACAATCTGATTTTAATTGAATACATGAAAATGTGTGTGCCAGAATGTAAAATATTCCTCATTCTGAAACGATGGACACGCCTCATTCACTGTGAACCATTTGCAGACTATCTCCCTCCTGGCAGAAGCAGCTGTTGTGGAAATAGTTAATGGGAGTATCAGGGCTGAAGTTGGAGGAAAAGAAAAACTGCTTCTGTATTCCATTGTGCTGTTTCCCTGAAACCCAGACTTTAGGGCTGGAAGACGAGTGGTACAGAGATACCTAGATAAATTCCCCAGACCCTGAAACTCTTGACAGATTTAATTGCTTGTTGAGGAAGTCATGGATCATGCTAGCCTCCTGCACAGATGGTGAGCCTACTTAGAAAAGTTGAACAAAATTACATCCACTGTTTCCTAGAATGAAATTTCTGCTAAGCAAAAGTAGAAATACAGCTTTCCTGAGTGTGTGATTAAGGCCGTGAAATAGATATACCTTTTTGAATCGTTAGCAGGCAGAGACAGCAACATGGAAAGCCCTTTGACTTATCTGTGTAAGTAGTGTTTATTTCTGTGCCTTATGGAATTTTTCTGAAGAGATCAGGTAATGGCTTTTATCTCAAAGTCAATCTTTGAGGGACAACTGAAATACTGGTATGTGTATGTCAGATTGGTGCTTAGACACAAGAGAAAGTCACTTTTCAAATTTATTGCTCTTAAAAATAAATTCTTTGGTAATATGGTATTCCAGTCTGCCTTGAGACTTAAAAGAAAGTATAAATGGTTGCATTATTTTAGTGAATGCAGTTGAATGATTTTTAGATGCCTCTGAAATAATGAAATCCTCTTTCTTACAGTGTGGGTACTATTTTGAACCCTGTTTCCTGTTCCCTGACCTTTGCATTTTGACCTCTCTACTTGTGATGAGCTTTTGGGCCTTTGAGCTTTTCTCCCTTGTGCTCAGGTTTCCTCAGGCAATAAAATAAAGCTTTAAGCTTCCTTAGGAGATACTTTTGGAATCATTCAGAGTTAATTATGGGCATAAATTTTGTAAATATTTTTTCTTTAAAAAATTGGGGTTTTTTTCCTTAACTTTCCTGCCCCCCCCAAAATTTTCCTGCCTAAAGTAGCTGTTTAATTACATTTTCAATAGTAATTTTACCTTGTGTTTTTGTGTATATGACTACCTTTTTTTCTCTCTGCTTTGACAAAATTTCATAAAGGAAAATTGTTATTTAGGGAACAGCTGAAAATTATAGAGGTTTCCCAGATGAGGGAACCCAAGAGAGACTCCACTATTCATTCCGTTTTTGTTCTCTTAGGTCTGAGAAGTTAAAAGCTGGATTCAGAGTATCAAACATTAGAAGCAGATTAAATATTTTTAGAGAAAATCATTGCTTTTAACTTGCTTATAATAAGCAAGCTAACACTTTAAATACCTTATCAGATATATCTAAAATGGAGTAAAAAGATAAACAGGAACAGAGAAAAGGAGATAAACTCACTTAGTTTGTCTACTTATTAGTATCCATGTATGAGTTTTTGGCAAAGTGCAAAATTAGTTACAAAGAAAAAAAAGGTTTGGGAATTTTCCTTGTTTTGCATTTTATATTCAGGTTTATCTAAGAAAATGAAACATTTTCTCTGTTTCAGATATTTTAATAGGAATTTCTGAGGAATGTATGGTTTTTGTTTTGGGGTTTTTTTGGGGAAGGACAGGCTCTCACTGTGCAATACAGGCTGGCCTAGAACTCACTTTGTAGTCCGGGCTGACCTTGACCTCACAATGATCCTTCTGCCTCAGCCTCCCAAGTGCTGGCATTATAGGTATGTGCTACCACACCTTGCTGAATGTCTGTTTTCTATATCAGACATTTTTTATATTATTTATAATAATCTTAGTGGTACATGCTTATAAGCCCAGCATTCGGGGAGACGGAGATAGGAGGATCATGGATTCAAATCCAACCTGGGCATCTTAGTGACTTTGTTGGAGTCTTTGTCTCAGCATAAAAAAGAAGTGAGGATATAGCTCAAATTCAGAGGCCTTGGGGTTAAAGATTTATAATAATGAAGCTTTGGACTTTGTTTACATTGCAGTTTCTTGCTATTTTGTCATGAGAGAGTAATATATTAGTGGGGGCTGATTGGAGGAGCCCCAGAAGATCCAGCCCTTGCCCCATGCCCTTCCTGAGCCCTGGTGAGAGCTGTGTGAACATTTCACGTCAGGGCCGTATCAATGGTAGGATGCGGAGGAGGTCTGCAGTTTCCCTTTCACAGGAAGGGAAACGCACAGTCTTTTCATTGTCTTGCTCTGTGTTGGCTGTGGGTGCTTTTAAAATTCTGACTGTGTTGCTGGAAGGAAGTTCAGACTTGTGACCTCTTCATTGGACTAGTTTCTGCTAAATCACGCTTACCATGGGTTTCAAACATTTAAAGCAAACAGACATGAGGACACCAAAGAGCAGATGTTTGTCATAGCAATTGGAAGAACTTATGCAAGGACAGATAAGTGCCTTTCATATTCCTTTAAACTATCAATTTACTGAAAATGGGTATGATTTTTCTTAGTAATGATAGTGTTTTCAAAAATTTTGAGTAAATAAAATTCCTAAAGTGGGCTGGGGATATAACTCAGCAGGCACAGAGCCTGTCTGGTAAGTGTGAGATCCTGAGTTGGGTTCTCAGTACCAAAAACAACTCCTAAAATGGAAAAAATAAATAAATAAGAAATATTAAAAAGAAAGAACCCTGGTTAGTTTGTATCTAGAGAGATACTTGTATATCTTTTCTTTCTTTCTTTTTTTTGTTGTTTAGGATGAATTGAATTATGATGTATTCTAGTTGCTCCTAAATTCTGTAACTGGCATCAGTTCTTTAAAAAAACCTTTGGAGTATGTAACAGTCACAGTAGAATGTAGAGGACACGTTTCAGAAAAGAGGGCTCCACTTAGACCTAGAACTCTGGTACTGTTTGCTTGCAGAGCTAGCTGTGTGTGTTACATTCTCAAAGGCTGAATGTAGACTGCCAGCCTTCAGCATTTCACAGATTGGGAGGGGATTTGGGAAGTGTTCTGTTAGAATGCTTGTGGTGAATAGGTCAGAGAGGATCCGGCAAACAGGAATTTGACCAATGGGTGTAATGGAAAGCATTTTGGGGTAGTTTGGACAGGATTTTAGCTCCATTTCAATGCAAGGTTTAGGCTCTGCCTCTGCCTGTGTGTTGACTTCCTCTTCAGGATGGCATTTTCCCTAGAGGACAGTGGACTTTCTCCTCCATTACTGTGGAGCAAAATGTGGGTTTTTGCTGTGCTTGGACCATTTCAGGCCATTCTTCCTCTAAGCCCAGTGAGACAAGTGAGCTGGAATGTAAGTCGATGGCTTAAGAGATGGGTGTGGAATGGAGATGCAGCATGGCTGCTTCACGGTGGCGGGGAAGGCGGTGGATGACAAGAAGCCACTCCAGGACTTCCCACACTCTGTGTGATGCTGGGGGTTAGAGAAAGCAGGACCTTTCCCTGAGAAAAAACAACCCCTGAAGTTGTGTCTGTGTGCGTGTGGACAGTCCTGGGGATTGAACCCAGGGTTTTTGTACTGAGCGACACCCCAAACTTTTAAATTTTTTAAAATTTTGAGACAGGTTTCACCAAATTGCCCAGGTAGGATTTGAGTTGCAGCTCTACTGCCTCAGCTTCCCAGATTGCTGGGATTACAGATTTACTCCCCAGAGCCCAGCTGCTTGAAGGTTTTGAGCCAGGGAAGGATGATGTGCTCAAAGCTGTGTTTCAGCAGTATCTCTCTAGATGAAAGATGTTGGATGGAAATAAATTGGAAAGGGACTTGAATTGGGGAAAACAATTAGGTTGCATTCTGTAAGGCAAATTAGAGAGCATTGGGAATAAAGAAGATGGGATGGGTGAAGAAGTAGGCGAGATATATCCATTGAATATATGCTTTTATTGTATGTTAGGTGGAAGGGGAAAGGAGCTGTGTCACATGACTTAGGATTTGGGATCTAGGCAGCAGGGATACAATGGTGTGCATTTACACAAGCCAGGAACACAGAAGGAGGCAAGTTTACGGTGACATAGAGTGAGGTCAGTTTTAAATTCATGACAGCAGAAGAGCAGCCTAACTTTATTCTCCTTTCTAGCAGGTAGTCCTCCCACATACTGGGAACACAGGTATGTACCACTGTGCCTGGCTAAATCCTTGCTTTTTTATTTTTTGGGTACCAAGTGTCAAACTTAGGGCCTTGCACTTATCAGGCAGGCACTGATCTCCTGAGCTCTATCCCTATCCCTAAATCTGGGCTTTTAAGAAGTAAAATAGTACCATGATTGAGAAAAATTTTGAAACGGTCAAATGCAAACTGAGAATTACTTTTTTTAAAAATTATTTTTATTTTTTATTAGTGGGTATTGGTTATACAGATTAATGGGTTTCATTTCTAGCAGATTCATACATGCAACGTAACCTGCTTTAAACATCCTTTGCATCATTCCCCTTGCCCCACTTTCCCCCCATTTCACATGTTTGGAGGGTTCAGTGTGTACATTGTGTCTTGATCATACTCATCCCCTTTATCTGGCCCCTCTCTGTTCCCTTCTTCCCTTCCTCTTTCATGTTCTCCTTTCTCCTTTGTCATTGTCTTTTAAGATGCCACACCTTAGGGAGATCATGGAATATTTGTCTTTCTCAGCCTGGCTTGTTTTGTTCAATGTGATGCCCTTCATCCATTTCCTACAAATGATAAACTTTCTTGGTGAATAATACCACATGTGTCTGTATGCCACATTTGCTTCTCTGTTCATCTCTTGATGGGCCACAGTGAACATGTAGGTGTAGGTGTCCCTATAGCATGCTGGTTCTATTCCTTTGGATGTAGTGTATCGTGAGGTACTCTTTTGAGGAGCTTCTGTACTGTTTTCATATTGGCTGCCACTAATTTATATTCCCACCTGCAATGTAGAAGGATTTCTCCCCCATTCCCCATGTGCACCATTTTTTCCTATTTTGCATTCTTGGTGGTAGCCATTCTGACTGGAGTGAGATGAAATCTTAGTATAGCTTTGAGGTTACTTTTGAATTAGAAAAATGTGTTAAGCATTCATTAGTAAATAGTTGTGGGGTTTTTTGTTTCAATTTATGGTTAAAGTATATGGTTTATGGGATAGGCTTTTTTTTGTTGTTGTTTTGTTTTTTGAATTAGGGTCTCACTATGCAGTTCAGGCCTTGAGCTTACTTTGTAGCTCAGGCTGGTCTCGAACTCACAATGATCCTCCTGACTCAGTCTCTCCAATGTTGGGATTACAAGTGTATGGCAAGGTGGCAGGCTTTGTAAGTACATTTAGAATTCATCTGTATTGAGTAACCATAAATCACTGAACTGTATGTTCTGTAACATTTTGCAGTTTCTGTAGTGTACACCTGTCTGTTACCAATTCAAAAGCTTGCACTGATTTCTAACCATTGCCCCCTATAATGTTTTATGGAACTCTTCAGAAAGAATTACACTGAAGGGCTGGGGATTTAGCTCAGCAGCATAAGCGCCTGCCTTGCAAGCATGTGGTCGTGAGTTCGATCCCCAGTACCAATTAAAAAAAAAAAAAAAGAATTACACTGAAGAATTACATAGAAGAATCTGGTCAAGTGTGGTGGTGCACACCTATAATTCAGGCACTCTAGAGGCTGAGGCAGGAGGATCATAGTGAGTTCCAGGCCCACCTGAACTACATAGACTGTCTCAAAAAAAAAATCTGATGTTAAAATACCTGTTATTTATTGGGTTCTATGCCTAGATCCCCAATCTCCCAAATGAGTGCACAGAGAGGACCCAAACAAATGAGACAAGTGGTATGATTTTTAGGGCTTCATGGAGACCATTCCCTCTGCAGAGTTCGTTAAGAACAGAGTTAATCTGTTGGCTGAGACAGACAATATCTGGGCAGCCTGTATTTATTTAGTATTCAAACAAGGAAGGGGTTAGATAAATGCAGGAAACCTGAGCAGGACCTCAAGAGGGGTTCAGGGTCCCTTCCAAGCAACAGATGATGCTAATTAAGGAGAACTAGCCTAGGAGAAAGCCTCCAGGTGGCCTATCTTGCCCGCTGAGGCATCTCCTTGTTCTCAGTTCAGCCACGCCTGGGCCATGCCACAACCCTGCATGTATATTCAGCTTCACTGGCTCAGTAGTTACTGGTTGGTAATTCAGGTGTAAAATCTGTTGTGGAATTTGTAGAATATCATTGTTCAAAAAATATTAGCTACCTCATCATCACTATAATTGATTGTGTTAACCTCCAGAACTTCTATGGAATTTAAGATATTCCTGGGACTGTCCTTTCGTCATTCACAAACAACCCCGGGGAGTATGATATTTTTTTGTTAACAGCTAACTTTATTTATTACTTTTTGTGGGTTTTTTGTTTTTTGTTTTTATTTTTGCACCTGGGATCGAACTCACACCCTCATGGTTACCAGGGTGGGCCCTTAGCCACTAAGCTAAACCCCAGACCACTATTTTTTTAAATGTTCATGTATAATATGTTCACGTGTCATTCTCAGAGATAAAAAAATTGTGTTAGGAAATACACTTCAAAAAGAACATGCATGTCATTCCTATTCCTACCACTTTCTTTCTGCAGACAGTTATCACATTCTTGTTCATGCTTCCAGAGGCATTGCTCTTTATTGTTTCCTAGAGTATATTCCTGACTTTCAACTTTGATACAGTTCTTTTACCAGTGTTATTGCTTTCTAGAAATCTTACTTAGTAACAATGAAGATAGTGCTTCAATTACATTTTTTTATTGTTGCTAACCAAATACTTTTGCTTACTTTCACTTGGCAGTTATAGCCAGAGACCTTAAGCTAATTGCCTGAGTTTGCATTGCTGACACTAGCAATAGTGAAGACAGAACAGGGATTTCTCTGGATCTGAATTGTGGTGGGGGCCCTTCTTCCTAAGGAATGGTCCTCAAGGGTTTCACCATTCTCATGTGTAGGAGAGCCCAGGATGCATTTTGGTTTACTAAAACAGGGTCTCAGTTGCTCAGGCTGACCTTACTCACTGAGTCCCAGGTGGCCTTACAACCTCCTCCCTCAGCCTCATGAGTGCTACTTTTTTAATCTGGTGAAAAACACATTTATGCTTCAAAGGAACAATGATGCATGTATTACATGTTCATCTGAATCACTTGCTAAGCGAAAATAAGAACCACTTTGGGTCCTTTCACTCATGAGAATTTCAGATTTTATATTATATAAATATATAAATTGTTGGTCATTTGTCTGTTTTAGGAATGGATTATCTCCAGTAATTGACCAATGACACTCACATAAATCAGATGATTAAGTTAGTTAACAGATCTTAATGTTAAGTGTAAAAAGACTTGCTAAAGGGCTGAGGCTTTAGCTCAGTGCCATGCAAAGCCGCCTACATGGTGAGTACAAGGTTGTGAGTTCAATGTCCAGTACCAAAAAGAAAAAAAAAGACTTAATACAACTTTTTTGTAATAGTTGAAAGCTACCTACAATATAACTCACATGTTACAGTAATAAAAGTTTTCTAAAAAAAGGTGCAGAGTTTGTGTTTTGGTTTCATCAACCCTATACCCCCGCCTTTTTGGTTTTTTTTTTTAGTAGTAGTATCAGGGATTGAACTCAGAACCTTTCATTGAGCCACATCTGTTTTGAGGCAGGGTCTCTCTAAGTCACTGTATTGTCCAGCCTGGAGTCCATTTTGTGTCCTCCTGCCTCATCCTCCCAGAGTTGGAATTAGAGGTTTGTGGTACTGTGCCTGGCTTATAGAAATTTTGATAGATTATGGTGATAGAGTAGAAAATTATCCAAGAGAGAGTATGTTTTGTTTTGTCTGTTGAAAAAAAATTTTTAAAAACTCTTTATAATGGAAATTTTCAAATGTATGAGAATAGAATAGTACGGTGAATCTCTTTATGGCCATCATCCAGTTTTTAACTCAACACCAAAAGTACTTCATCTTCATCCACTCCCTTCTTTCTTCTACCTAGCACTGCAGTTATTTTGGAATAGAGTTCATATTTTCTGTCATTTCATCCGTGGTATTTTAGAACATTTATCTAAAGATAATGTTTTATGTACAATGTTGAAAATGAAGCTTTATTTTCTATTTAATCATCCGATCCCATTTACAAATACTTTATGTAGTAACTAAGATGATACATTTTAGCCTCATTAACCAAATGCAGTAATTAAGTCAAGTAAATCTTGAATATGCTGTTAGCATCTCTTAAGTTTGTTTTGTTTATTCTGCAGGGGGGTTGAGCCAGGGCCTTTGGTGTGCGAAGGAATGAATGCTGTGTGGCTGAGCTGCATCCCTAGCCCAACATTTCCAAAGTTACATTGACGTATATAGATTTTGAGGGATGATTAATTATTGAAAGAGTCCATTTTATTCTAGTCTTTATACATTTATATTTATAGCAGTTATATATTTATATTTCTTACTATGTTTGCATTATGTAACACACTCATCTGAGGGCATTGATATATAGTGTACAGAATCCTGATAGGTTTTACTTCGTCTCTTCTCTCTCCCTCTTTCTCCAAATCCCTTCCAATCTCCAGTCTGCCTCCCTATTTCCTACCATCTCTCCTTTTATTTTGCTCTTTGAATTATTTATATTTATATTTATATTATATTTCTCTAACATGAGAAACCATGTGATATTTGTATTGTAGTTTTTAATGTAGAAATTTTTGCTTTTTTTTTTTTTTGATACTGGGAATCAAACTCAGGACCTTGCACTTGCCAGTCAGGCACTCATGTCACTGGATTGTATCCCTGGCCTCCTAATTTAGAAATCTTAGGAAGCTCTTTCCTTTTCGTTTTTTGAGGTAATGTCTTGTCATGTAGGCCAGGCTGGCCTTGAACTCATTATCCTTCTGCCTCAGTTTCCTGATGCTGGGATTATAAGTCTGCATCACCATGCCTGGCTAGGATGTTCTTTTAACACTTTGGTCATAAGCTCGTCACTAGAGCTGCTTCAGTAGTTCACTGTTGTTCAGAACAGATTACTCCAAAATTTCACATTTAAAAGAAACAAGCTTGTGATGCTTTTTGGTAATGTGCTTATTAGCACACGTGAGGTCCGAATTTCAATCCTGAGTGCCAGGCCACACAAAAAACAAGCATTTGTCTCACAGCTTCTGAGGATCAGGCATAATTTGGTGGGGTGGTTTTCACCCAGAGTCTCTCAGGCTTTTGCAGGGATGGTGGTCATCTCTAGGGCTGGTTGTGGCTGTAGAATCTGCTGCAGCTTTCCTTGTGTGGTGGTTATTGGCACATGTCCTTACCACTCCAGTCTTTCCACAGGCTGCCTGTGTGTCCTAGTAACGTGGCTACTGGCCACTGCCTGAGCAAGTGATGTACAAGGTCCCCTTAACAAGCCAGAAATGGACAACTTCATTTCAAAAGTAACTACCAATCATTACTTCTGTCTTAGGTTGTTGCCACTGAAACCAGTGTTGCCACATTGTGAGCAAGGACTACGCCAGCACCAGGAGGCCACAGTCTTTGGGGATCATATTGAGTGCTGACTGCCATGCTGATTATGGCAATGTTGAAGCCTTTAAACCTCTAATTTAGGACTTTATAATCTTCAGCAATTGTTGTAAATAGGAATATAACAATTCTATATAGAAGTATGCAGGATTTTGAAGCAGTCTATGTTAGAAAGAAATAATACAGATCTACTTAGTGTCTTTAGAACTGCAGTACAGAAGTCATAGACTTCCTTGGATGAATTTCTTAAATTCTTTTTATGTAATAAAAGTATTCTGAGGAGTTAGGGTTAAATGCTTGTCACATTTGTACTTAATAGTGCCGGCACATAATAAATGCTCAGGTGTTACTTGTTACTGTTAAAAGCACCAACCCAGTTGCTTTTGTATACCTGGGACCTGAGTGAAATATTGGAAGAAGATCGGTGGGGTGGGGCCGATGTGCGCTGGGAAGGGAGTGTATGTTTACTCTGATTGCTAAATAGAGTTGCTTTGTATTTGTATATCGGGTCCTGACCTAGATCCCCGGGAAGAGTTATCTGGTCCTGACCTACATCCTCGATCTCCCAAACAAGTGTACGGCAGGCAGCGGAGGTTAAAATAAAATGCAACAAGTTATATCATTTTTTAGGGCTCCTGAAGGGTCAAAACTCTTTGAGTTAGAGACTCTGACGGCTAAGACAAAGGTTTCTCTGGATCAGTCTGCTTTTAATAGGTCTAACAAGGGGTGGGGAAACTGAGGAAAGCACAGGCAATGAGCAGGACCTTGGGAGTCAATTCAAAGACTTCTCCAAGTGGTAAATTATGCCAATTTAGGAGAACTGGCCTATCTCCAATTGACATTCATGGTAGGATTGAGACTGCATGAGTGATTTCTGTAGCTGCAGTCTCTATCTTGTTAATTGCGGTTGGAACCAAGTGTCCGCAGCTGTGGCCTGATCTTGCCCTTTGAGGTATCTGGACTCACAGGCCACTACAGGCCTCAGCCAGGACCAGTGATTCATAGAGGTTGATTTACTATGAATAAGCTCCCATCACCTGGCAAGGGGCTGAGTCCTAGGACAGACTCGCAGATAAATGTAGAAAGCCAATTAGTAAAATTTAAATCCTGCTTAGAGCCACTTTTTAGTGGTCTCCAACATTTGTATTGTTGCCAGTCCTTGGCAACAATGATTTAAACGTCTATGCCATAGTTCTTTCTCTGTCTGTGCTTCAGTAGTGACGAGCTGGATTCTTGTGGGTCAGATTCAGCCCTGCAGGGTGCACAGGTGTTTGTTTCTGTTACAATGGTCCTACTTGAGTGAGGAGTGATGGTGGTATTGCTCTTTTAAAAAAAGAAACAAGAATGAAAATGGAAGGTGGTAGTTCTGGAAAGGAACTGAAAAGTGCTTGATAAATTATGTAAGGAAGCATTTGGCTTTGGTCAGAAATGGAGTGTTAGCCAGCTGCGAGTGAACCCATCTGGCATCTGCTCTCTTCCGTGTGAAATATTCATGGGCTCCAGCAGCCCTTGCCTTGTTTCCATCGAGTCCTCAGAGCGACGTCTTCCAGGGTCAGTGTAGGGTTGTGGAGTTGCTCGTGTGTGCTCTATGTTGGTGAGGCTGTACTCCATGGAATAGACACGCAAGGAAAAGTTTATGGACATGCAAATTCTCTTGCAAAATAAACTGGAGCAAATTAAATAACTTACCTTTTGAAAACAGATGATGACTGAGGTGATCACCATAGTTTAATGCTTTAAGTACCTCTGAATTATGAATCTCTTCATGATTAAGTTATTAAATAGTGCCCTTCATTTTCATCGAAGAAACATTATTTTTGTCTAGAGAACATATAATTAAAAGCAAACATTGTACTAACAAGTGATATTTATGTTTCATATTAGTTTCTTTTTTTTTTTTATTTTTTTTACTTTTTGAGGGGTGGTACCAGGGCTCAAACTCAAAACCTTGCCCTTGCCAGGCAGGTGCTTATGCTGCTGAGCTAAATCCCCGGTCCTGTTTCATATTAATTTCTAAGAGATCTTTTTCTGCCACCCTGGTAAGTGGCTGTGGCCTGGCAAGCCGTGGCTGCCCCAGGGCGAGAACCATCAGTGTCTCCTGATATCCACGCCATGTTGGAACTTAGGGTGGTGGGAAACCAAGTAACTGCTTGCCACTCTGGTAAGCAGCTGTGAGCCTCGGGCTGAGATTCAAACATTCCTCCCTCCTCACCCCCCCAACCCCACTCCCATTAACAAGTGGGAGCCAGAGATCTGAGTATCTATTTCGAGGTTGACTATATGCAATATAGCAAATAAAAGGGGGATTTCCTTCTACCATCTCTTTGAAGGCAAATATTTTTATCACTGTTTTGCTTTGTTCTGATTAATGGTATTGCTCTATTCAATATTCTGTTTTGATAAGTTACATAATGTTCTGTATTTCCTTTGATTTTGCTATACCTGATTGAAAACAACTATTGTGAAGAAAATGAGATATACTGTGGTACCTATTACTGTTATCCTGGTAACCTGCTGTGAAGTTCTGTACCAGTTTCCTACACTGTCTCAATTGGCTTTGTTTCATCTTGTTTTGTTGTATTCTACTACCTTCAAAAGAAAAAAAAAGATCTTTTTCTTCCTGTGTCAGACTCCCAGGTGTTGGGATTACAGGTGTGCACTACCAAGCCCAGCTCTAAATGTCTTAAAATAATTTAGAATATAGATGAAGAGAGACCATAAGTAATCCTTTTGTGTTTTTAAAGCTCTCGTTTCAGAAAATTGGTAATGAAGTTTATTATGTATCATTCAAAACACTTGAAAATTTGCCTTATGACCTCTTCAAACCTGATGAGATTACTTTTTGTGTTGAATACTGTAGTAACCTGAGATTCACAAGTTGGTTACTCTAACTGCAAGAAGAAACTGCCACTTTCTCTTCAAAGCTAAATAACATTTTCTTCCATTAACTCTCTGGTTCACCTGAGAAAGAATCTTCCGATGTTGGTCCTCCCCCAAAGGAGTTAGCAGATTGAATTCACACTGTTGAGATTTCCACATAGTTAAATGAAAAATTGAGATTTTTAAGAGAGTAGGGCCAGCATTTTCAGTTTTATGTGTTGCTACTGTGAAGATAGTGTTAAAAAATAAGGCAGGGTCACAATTTGTACAAGGGCTCTTGTGTAATCTTTTAGTTTTGGCTCCTTTGTCTTCTGTGGACTTGAGTAATAAAGAGATAGTGTGACTTTTTATTGGGGTCAGTGCTTATCAACCATGATAGTTGATAGTCAGTAGACCCATTTTCTTTCTTTTAAACGAAGCATTTGGAGGCCTCGTATGCACTTAGTGTAGCAAATGTGCAAGAAGTTTTTACTTAGTGGCCAAAGGATGCCCTAAAGTTCTATGAAACAAATACCAGAATTAATAAAACAAAATACCATTTGTAGATACCTACTGTACTTAAAATGTGCATAGTTCAGTTCATTTTGTACTGTATTACAGATCACTTGATTTTGTTCCCATATGTTAGAAAAGAGGCAGAATTAGAATTCTTGTCACTGTTGTAATTAAATTGAAGTTATTACAGAGCAACTTTTTTAAAGTAGAAAGGAAGAACCTGAAAATCAGTCATTAGTTGCTTTCATTAGCTATTAGTTTCATTTTATTTTTCTTGTAAAACTGCTGTAATGACACAGATCATCTGTAACTACCAGTCGTTTATTTATTTATAATCAAATTTGTCCTTCTGGGATTAATTTTGTAGTACAAAAGTGTGATACTGTAGTGAATGTAAGCACTGACTTTTTACCTGTGGGTAATTTGCCATTTCCATTTGTCAGGTGGACTGCCAGGTGATAAGTGGCAGGGTTGGCCATATTTTATTTTCATTTTAAATGACTTAATGAGCTTTCCAGTTAATTAGTTTGTTGCAGTGCTAGGGATTGAACCCAGACCCTTGAGTATGCTAAGCAAGTACTTCAACCACTGAGCTACATTCCCAGCTCACTGGATATATTTAATTTTTCTTTCTAAACTTATAGCTACTTAAAGGAAACAATTGAGTTTATTAATATTTGTACTTTTGTCCTGGAGATTATCATACTTAAGATCAAATCCTAGCTCTGCCATTTGCTAGTTTTGTGTTGTAGACTTTTTTTGAAACAGGGTCTCACACTCCTGCCCAGGCTGACCTTGAACTCTGTCCCTCTTCCTTGGCCTCTAGAATACCTGGCATTGTAGGCTTGTGCTGCTGTGTCTGGATTGCCCTAAACTTTTGAAGTCTTTGTCATCTTCAGAACTGGATGTGTTTTACTCAGTTACAGTGTCTCAAGGACATACGAAGACTCAGTTAGGATTCTTTTGCACCTGGAATTGTACAGTGCCATGCATGTGATAGCTGCTCATTGCATTGTGGCCAGCCATGACCCCAGTCCTGACTCTGACCCTGGCCCTGACCCTAAAGGAGAGTTTCAGTTCCAGAATGTACAGCCATCATCAATTTAACAGATAAATATATTAAAAAGGAAAAATGCTCATATATTTCAGCATATTTTAAGGAGGGGTAGTAGTAGGGATGAAACCCAAGGCCTTTTTAAAAATTTCACTTTTGAGGCAGGGCCAGGCTAAGTCACTTCAGTTGTCCAGACTGGACTCAAACTCATGATTCTCCTACTCCAGCTACCTAGCATGTGCCCATTCACCTGGTTCACAAGGGAAGAATGTAAACATTATGTGAAACTCATGTCCAGTTGTAACACTGTGGAGGCCATGCTGGTTCCTGTCACAGGCTGGACAAGTAGATGCTCAGTACATGTTTGAATAAATTGTTGATTTTTCATTCCCTCTTGAAATGGCAGGGTTTCTATTTGTCACTTTGTTATGCTAAAAAAAAATCAGAATTTTGTGTATCTTTGAAAACACACCAAATTCAGGTGACTAGATATTGGTTAGATTTCAAAATGATGTTTCATTTGTTTTTAAAGTTAATCATGTTAAGCCTTGAGTCTGTCCCTTTTCTTAGAGACAAATTGTTTCAGGCATGAGGATCAGAAATTAATATTTTGTGTATGCCAGAAGTGAGATATAACCCTTATTGTCCCTCTGCCACATGTGGGTAAGAAAGTGCTTTGCTGCACTTTAAATTGTGGGTTTTCCTTCATTGAGTCTCTTTTTTTGTGTATCAGTTACTCGGCCTCTGAATATAGATCATTTGGTAGCTGAACTCATTTTCATTGCTTACATATAGAGTTCTCTTTTCAAGTCCTTAAATGTAACTGGTGTCTTGAAAAAAGATTATAACTAATCTCTCATTCCGTTTTCTCACAAGAGTGAGACAAAATACCTGACACCCTAAGTTAGGAAAGGAAAGGTTTGTTTCTTACAGTTCTTAGAGGTTTCAGTCCATACTCAGTTGGCTTCAAGGCAGCGTGGCATGGCAGTGCAACCATTCATGGCCGCAGTGAACAGCAAAAGCCAAAGCAAAAGAGAAAAGCCTGCCTTCTTCCCATTACACTGGCTCCACCCCTGGACAGTGAAACACACCACCAATCCGAGCACTAGACAACGAGCCAATCACAAATGCTAGATTCATTCGCCACTGTGACTGAATAAGGCTTTGGGGAGACATTCAAATAAACCACAACAGTGTATTTCCTCAGATTCTAGTACTTTTTCCCACAACCTCTGCTGGGGGATGAGTTCTTAAGGGCAAGAAGCTGTCCGTGTGTGTGTGTGTGTGTGTGTGTGTGTGTGTGTCTGTGTCTATCTGTGTCTGTCTGTCTTTCTCTAGTGAAGGGGCTGATTGCAATATTAAATAGGACAACACTAATAGATGTCACTTAGAGGTGGTCTTTGAACAAAAACACAAAAGTAGTCAAGGGATTAACCAAGTCGATGTTTAGGAAAATATTTCAAAATCCTCAGTGAGTTCGAGCCCTTGGGAGCCTGCAGAAGTGAGCAGGAGGAAAGAACAGTAGAAAGGAAAAGTCAGAAAGGTCATAGGAAGCCGGATTAGGAAAGGAAAGACTTCTGTTTTTTAACCTAAGAAAGGTGGGGAGGTGTCGCAGGGTTTAAACAGGAAAGAGATGTCCACCTTAGTTTTACGAGAATGATTCTTGCAATTTTATAAGACTGCGTTGTAGGAGCACAAGGGGAGAAGCAGGGTGCCCTGCTGCAGCTTGCAACGATTAAGTTATGAGAACTCAGTGGTGATCCTGACCAGGTGAATGCAGTGCAGGTGGTGTGGTGATATACTTTGAGAACTGGAGCAATGAGATTTAATTTCCAAGTGGTGAGGTATAAGAGGAAGGGAAGAACTAAGGGCAACTCTGAAGGGTTTGGACTTGAACAGTTGGAAGTGAGTGGTCAGGAGGAAGGGTAGTACAGATCAGGAAGCCATTGTTTAATACCCTTAATTTGAGATGCCCGCTAAATACCCTGTTCAGTGAGACAGTTAGATACAAGAGCCTGAGGTTACAAGACTGAGCTGGAATTGTAAATTATGCACTGATTCAAATTTTGAGTCAAGATAAGACCACCAAGGGAGAGAATGTGGGTAGAGAAGAGGGAAGGCACCAACAGTACTGTACTTCATGGGCGCCATACTAATAAGACCGGATCAGTAAGCACATTCTAACTGCAGCACATTATAGGGAAAAATTACTAATCTTGTTTTTGTTTATGGAGCTGGGATTTGAACCTAGGGCCCCATACATGTATGTTAGGCATGTGCTCTGTGGACTGAGCCACACCCTCAACCTGGCTGAGCCTTTTTAAAGGAATGGAGAATAGAACCACTCATAAAGACAGCTGGCAGCAATGCTCAGAACACTTTTTTTCCTTGTTTCCTTTCACTTCTATTAAAACTTAAAATTTGATAATAAGTTTAAGGTGGTACTGAACACACAACTGATGGATTAATACCTTGAGTTTATTCCATTCCCTAGTACACTGAAGTTCTTTATTTTATTTATTTATTTTGGTTTTTTTGAGACAGGGTCTCGCTATGCAGTTCGGACTGGCCTTGGGCTCACTTTGTAGTCCAGGCTGGTCTCAAACTTGCAATGATCCTCTTGCCTCAGCCTCCCGAGTGCTGGGATTACAGGCATGAGCCACCATACCCGGCTGAAGTTCTTTATTTTGAAACTTTAAATATATATTGCTAAGTAAATACTTAAAATTTAAAAATTTAAATGAAACTTACTTATTTTTTCTAGTGCTGTAGATTGAGCTCAGGCTGTTGACACTAAGCTACATTCCCAGCCTCTTTTTTAAATTTTGAAATGGGTCTTGCTAAGTTGTCCATACTGGGCTTCATCATATGATCCTCTTCAGCCTCCCAGAGTGCTGAGAATATAGGCATGTGCTATCATGCTCAGCCAAATTTATTTTTTAATTGATAAAAACGAAAATCACACATATTAATGGGGTATCCCATAGGATTATTTGTCAATATTAAGATTATAGAAACTTCTGATTTTTTTCATTGGGGTTAAAACTTTTGTTCCAAATATATTAAAACACCATTTCCTTTGAAATAAGATAAAATATGATAAACATAAATGAATTCCATATGCACATTACTACATATATATGTATATAAATAACAATGTGGTACCCCATGTTAGATTTGGGTCATCTCCAAGCTATCTCATTATGTATATACAAACACTCTGAAACATAAAATGCTTCTGGTTCCAAGCATTTTTATAAGGTCTATCAACTTGCTTTTTGTTTGTTTTACTTTTTTCTCTTTTTAAGCATAGATTTAAAACACTCACCACCTAAGGATTGAGAATAAGGGAAAAGAATAAGGATTGAGGATAAGGGAATAGATATATTGAAAAGATATATTGAAATAAGATATATTGGACACAATTTATGTTTCAAGTACACCTTAAATACATAACCTGAAGGTAGTATTATACAGCATTTTAGTGCACCTGTGTTTTGCATTCACATGACAATGACAGGTCACTGTCATATGAGGTCAGGTGTAGAATTTTCTTTTTTTTTTTTTTTTTTGTCTTTTTGAGACAAGGTCTTGCTGGCCTTGAGCTCACTTTGTAGCCCAGGCTGGTGTTGAACTTTGCAATGATCCTCCTACTTCAGCCTCCTGCGTGCTGGGATTACAGGCGTGAGCCACCATGCCCGGTTTAGGTGTGGAATTTTCAACATGTAGTGTCATGTCAGTTCTCAGAAAATTTTGGATTTTGGTTGTGTATATATATGTTTTTGTTGTTGTTGTTTGTTGTTGTTTGTTGTTTTACGCTCCTATGTAGTCCAGGTTGACCTTGAATTCACTATGTAGCCAAAAATGGTCTTGAACTCGTGGCAATCCTCTTGCCTCAGCTTCCTGAGTGCTGGGATTACAAGTGTGTACCACCATGCCTGGTCTTGAATCTGTCTTTGACAGTACAACTGTATTTTCTTTTTTTGTAATAAAGATAATGCTTCAACAGTGCTGAATAAATGGCATTAAAAAAGATTTTTCATTGCTTTCCAAGTTAGAGAGTGAAATGATGTTAGTTGCATTCATCAATAAAAGTCAGTATCTGGTTGTGTTCAAGATGTTTCTACTTTAAAAAACCACAGAATTTCTAAAATAAATTACTAAAATAAACTTTCGATTGCTGAATGGATGCACAATTAGTCATGAGATCAACAGTTGTTTGGGTTCTGCTACTGTAATTAAACTGATCCTTTATAGGAGGGGTGCAAAGCGGAGCTGGCTCAGCGTGCAAATTGCGCTTTCCCCATCACTGTTGGTATTTTCTCATTTTGTTCATAGAGTAATGAATTCAGAGATGTGTGAATAAAATACTTCTATTTTTGCATAGGTCAGAATAAGGATTGTAAATCAGTTTTTGGTAGCTGGGTACCACAGACTAAAAGACTAGGAATGGAGGTAATTATTTGGATCTTAGGAATTTTATTAAAATTTTGTTAAACTCTGAAGGTCTACAAATTTTCAGAGATTTAGAGCTTAGCATATGGAAGGCCCCAAGTCCAATCTCCAGCACCAAAAAACAAAACAAAACAAAACAAAACACCACCACCCAGATACCGTAATTAGACTAATAAAAGTCTTGGTCTTAGTTTTTATTCGCGATTTTTAAAAATTGTGATTCTGTTTTCTTAGAATTAAGGAGGGAAAGGCAAAGCCTTTTAGAGTAACCAGAAGACTTGATAGTTGGTGGGAACAGATGTACACTGTCTGTCTCATTTCTTAACGGTTTTAGTGAAGTCACAGCTAAACAATGAGCTTGCCATTTAGTAGTGGGTTTATTGATGTTGTGCTAAAAGGCTCAAGGTTTCACTTGTACCCACTAATATATAACCTGCATAAGGATATGATTGTACTGACCTTTGAAAATTGCTTATCCATTAGATAATTAAACTGGTTCTTTCTAATCACAGTTGTTGAAAAGGTCTATTCTTTTACTCAAAGAAGGAAGGAGCTTTATTAATTTATAGATTTAACTATACCATATGATAAAGTATTTGAGAAAATGGTAGAGCTGTAGGAATTAAAATTATCATGGGAAATTAATTCACTTGTTAATTGAACTGGTTTCCAGAAGGATATGAAAGTCCAAGAGGTCCTGTGACAGGTTTTCCAGGAGGCAGGGTGTCATGTGAGGAAAACACCTGGCTCATAGTTGGGGTGGGGGGGTCGTCTGGGTCCCACCCCTGGTGGGCAACTAATTTAACATCTTGTGACCTCAGGTTCTTAGCTGGTGAAGACTTGAGTGAACACACCAGTCACCTCAGGAGCCTGACATACTGTGGGGTGGTTCAGAGGTGGGGCTGAACCTGAGAGTCTGCAGCCTCCCAATGGAGTGCTACCCATGTTGCTGGTCCAGGCATCAGTTTGGAGAGCAGACATGTGAATACTTAATGGCTGTGTTTCCTTGTAGCTCTAAAAGTCTGATTCTAGTTTGGTATATGCTAGCTGTTAAGTTTAATATCTTAAAAGTTTGCTAGCCAGAATCTTACTTTTTAGTACTGAGGATTGAAATAATTTACAGTGAGCTACATCTCCAGTGCTATCTTAAAGGTTTTGAGGCATTGCCTCATAAAGCTGCCAAATTACCTGGCTTAGGCTCAAAAGTGTGATCCTCCTGCCTCAGACACCCAGAGTGCTGGGATTACAGGCCCATCACACCTAGCTACCAGAAATGTTTGTCTGATCATTTCTAAGGTTTGTTTTTAAATACATCTGTACTCCCTTCCTGAAAAAGGAGAACAGATACAAGAATAGTAAAATATTGTAATTGTTAAAGCTGAGTAATGATACACACTTTTCCCTTATTCTCAATCCTCAGGTGGTGAGTGTTTTAAATCTATACTTAAAAAGAGAAAAAAGTAAAACAAACAAAAAGCAAATGCAAACCTGCCCGGTTCTGGCCAGACAAGGTTCCTCAGCACTGACTGCTGGTGGAAGCGAGGTGGCTGCAGCTTGAGCGCCCTCTCTGGAAGGGGTTGCCGCTCCCTGCTCTTGACCTCGGGCTTTGGCTTCTGTTGTGTGTAGCATCTGTGCCAACTAAATGCAAAAGTGTCATAGTTTTGGAAATTGACTTTTCAGACTGTAAACACAAAATAGATTTTGGTTGTGTTGAACCTTTCAAATACTTACTATATTTTTATAGGACAAAATTACTTAAAATAAGGTATGTGATGTGCACTTTCAATAAATGTTATTCACTGTCCTGTGGTTTTTTAGATGTGATGTTTTTATAATGTTGCTTTTAAGTCCAGAGTTGTTTTACACTTTGGGAAATAAAAATTTGAGTTCCACTAGACATGTAGTATGAGAATAGAAAACAAAGAGAAAAATACAGATAAGAAAGCTTTGTTTTGGTAAGGGTTTAGGGAAATGACCAGAAAATGTTTGGGAAATAACATTTTGATGTGTAAACAAATAAGCTCTAAGAAGCCTTACTTATATAGATTAGTTGTTATATGGATCATTTATATAATTTCTAATTACGTCTTTGATCTAATTTAAGAAATATTTTTAATTTTACTGATTTTGTTTTTTGAGACAGGGTTTTGCTTCCTAGTCCAAACTGGCCTTAGACTCTACATCCTTCTACCAGTAATCTCTCCCAAATGCTGGGATTATTGGCATGTGCCACCACACTTGGCTGAGACTAATATTTTTAAAATCACAAATAATGCCAGGTTATTAAAACTAGAAAAGAAAAAATAAAACAGCTTGGAAACACAAAACCCCAGTTTCACCTATTACCATTTCACTGTATTTTCTTTGTTATTAATGTGTTTTATGTAATTTTTCTTTAAGGTATATATAGCCTTTTATCCTGATTTTTCATCATATGTCGTAAAATACGCACTTTCTATTTTTATAGATTCTTCTCATTGTTAGGAACAGTTTAAAGGTCATATAATACTACATTTGGATATACCTTATTTGCTTAACCGTCCTTTTGTTACTTGTAGTTTTTCACTTAAAAATCATATTGAAGTGGGTCTCTTTGTGTGAATGTGTATCTCATTGGATCCTTTTTCTTAAGTGGACATCCCAGGGCCTGTAGTTTCCAGTAATGACTTGGCTTTATTCTGAGTGTACTGAAAGATTTGCACATGTCAGGGAGATGTCTGACTCTTCTTGGCTTACTAGCTTGATAAGGATCCAAGGACCCTTCCTCTCTTTACTGTTACACTTCTGTCTTTCTGTTGCACAATTTTCGGGTTCATCTGGTGTTTGGAGTATACCATTCTTAAATTCATCCTGGAAGAGTATGCTTGTAGGTTGACCAGAGCTGTCAGACTTTGATAGCTTTGTGGCCAGGAATCAGGCCTAGTAAGGCTCTCCAGGAGTTCCACATCTGAGTCAAACCACAGGATGGACCTGTAGGGATAACTAGGTTATGATACCACTGATTCTCGTCAGCCCGAGATGTTTATCCCAGAAAAAAAAAAAATCAGTTTTCCATAGTCCTTAAGTACTAAAACACAAAACAAAAATATACACACACTGATTAAATGAGCTATACAAATAAGTGCTAAGAAGTTATTATCATGTAGTACAAATGTAAGTATTTGTTAATTGTGCAGAGTTGAAGGGGGTGAATCAGCTTTTGTGTCTAATGTTCAGTGTGGTAGGAACTTTTTAATTCAGGAAAGTATGAAATTTCTTTGGATATTCATAAGTTGTACCAAGTTGAAAATTGGAAATAATGCCTTAACTCCCCTCTTTTGTGTTTCAAACCTTCCTCAGTTTAACTCATTTCTGGTATAATTTAAAGGCTTCTTCCACATCCTTGGAATAAAAGGAGATGAATGTTGGCTGATGGCTAGAAACAGGAAGACTTCACTAATCACCTTATTTTAACAATTTAACAGTGAGGTCCTACTCTTTGCTATAAAGTTTAAAACTTTCCAAAGAAAATATACTTACTCAAGTAAGTTATTTGGCGCTTTTTCTCATTAGAGAATTGTCATCGTGTCAGAACATGGCATGAATGTGACAAATTTTCCTTGTCTTTAGTGTAAGTACTTTTGGGTACGAAAGTATATTCTCTTTTCATTATTTTTTCAATTCTGATACATCCTACTGATTTTATTTTGATTTTCTTCTGGCAATAATAATTCAAACCTGGAAGTTTTAAATTATTTTGGAATAATGGATCTCATTGAGAATATAATAAAAGTTTTTTTAAACTTTAAGTGTATTGGTTAAAAAATAAGTTTGTTGGTACATTTTAGGTACACTCACTGATCAATTCATTATGAGACATTTATACCTGTACATGATAGATCTGGGTTTTTTCCCCATCCCCTTCCACTCCCTTTAATCCCTCTAAATGCCTCCTTATTTACAAAAGGTTTGTCTCCATTTTTCCTGCTTTTCTTTTTTTTTTTTTTTCTTTTCCCTTCCCTCCTTCCCCTCTCCCAAGTTCTCATTTCCATTTGAACATTTCTTCCTGTTTCACAGTATATATACATTATAAATTTTGGTCCTTGTTTACACTTTTGGTTTCTCACACCGGAGAAACAGTGTGGTATTTACACATGTGTATCCAGTTTACTTGAGTTAAAAGTATGGTCTCAGAGTGCAGGCAGGGTGACACAGCCAGATCCTCCGCTGTGTAGACAGATACTCCCCCTGCGCCTACAGCCTGCCTTTGGAGACCCTTGCTTCCTTTGGGCAGCCAGCACCCACCGACAGAATCAGACAAACACACCTTTCTGTGCCTGCCACTATCCGGGGAGTCCCAATGTGGACTCGCAGGCTGAGAGAAGCAGAAGCCCTTCCACCACACACCTCTGGCCATTGGGCAAGCTTCCGTGTAACTGCACAGGTCCAGAGAAGGCTGCCTCATGCTCTGTTACCTCCCTGGAAACCTAGGTTCAGAGAAACCCATTCCCCTACACTGCAGAGGGACAGCCAACACGGGAAGTACCTGGGACCCCACAACCAGCTTCTTGGTCAGAATAAAGAAGCAAACAGCAATTTCAGACCTCCAGTCCACACAGAACAAGTCCAGGAGGTATAGTCATGGAAGAAAATGGCATTCACATACCTGAAACCTCAGAGAGGATAGCAACTGGAGTAAAGAAACAATTTCATGAGACTGTAAGAGTACTCAGATCAGAAATAGTATCTCAGGTAAAAGAAGAAATCACAAACATTATAATAATGAATTGCTGAGCATATCTAAAGAAGGCATAGATAAAAAAGAGGAACATAGGAAATTGATGAAAACCTTGAATGAACAATATAGGGAGGAATTATGATACATGAAACAGATATCCAGGAAATTAAAAAGTTGATTGAAAGCTGGCAAAACCACTTGAAAGAATCTGAAGGTAGACTTTCAGACCTAGAAGAAGGATCACAGCTAGGGATCATGAAAGATCTCTTAAAAATAATAAGGAACCAGGAAATAGTAGTTCAGTGGCTGCAAGAAAACACAAAAATAATTTAAGAGTGATAGGTATCAGCGAAAAAGCCAAGGATCAGCAGAAAAGACAGACGAAGACTATTTACAGAAGTAATAGCAGAAAACTTCCCAAACACAGGAGAAGGATCTGGCATACAGATAAGCAAAGCATATATATAACTTCAGCTAACCATAACCAAAATAAAACTATACTTCGACTTATAACAATCAAGATGCCAGAAATTCAGCTGGAGAACAGAATATTAAAAGTTGTTACAGAAAGAAACAGATCACTTATAAGAGAAAACCAGTCAGAATCATGGCACACTTGTTAACACAAACCATCAAGTCAACAAGAGTTTGCAGTGAGGTATTTCAAACCCTGAAAGAAAACAACTTCCAACCTAGGTTGATGTACCTTGCAAAAAACTGTCTTTCAAAATTGATGGAAAAATAAGATACTTCCATGATAAAGACACCTATAAAGGGAAAGTGGTAACCATTGGTAACCTCCTATTATCTTGTTTGAATTCTTGTACTGTTTTCATAATTTTGTTAGGTTTGTTTGGTTTTATTCTGTCTTGTTAGATTTTACTGTGTCTGATGGCAAGGGCAATTATTTTGAAGACAGTGGGATATATTATGGTAACCATTGTTGATTTCCTATTACCCTGTTTTGAAGTGCTATAATGCTTTCATTCTTTTGTTTTGATTGGTTTTAGTCTGTTTTGTATTAATTAATTAATTAATTAATTTATTTTTGGTATTCATTTTTTGGATTGAACTTATGACCTTGCACTTGCTAGGCAGGCACTTAAGCCACTGAGCTAAATCCCCAGCCCCTATTGTTTGATTTTATTATGTATGAAGGTATGGACAGCTGTTTTGAAAAAAATGAGACATTATGGTAGCCATTGTTGATTTCCTGTTGTTTTGTTTTGAAGTCCCATATTGCTTGTATTGTTCTGTTCTGATTTGCTTTACTCTGTTTTGTTTTATTCTCTTTAAAATAAAAAAGAATTAAAAACAGTATGATCTCAAAGTGTATCCATTGACCTAAAAAAACTCTCAAATATATCCTTCTTTGTGGCGTGATACTCCATGGGATTTTAAAAAGACCTCACATCTTCCTTATCCATTCATCATTTGAATGGTTGTTTCCAAAAGTTGACAGTTACAAACTGTGCTGCTGTAAATATGGGTGTGCATATATTGCTGTCGTATAATACTTTTAATTCTTTCAAGAAGGTACCAAGAAGGGAAATAGTTGGGTCTAATGGAACCTCTAGTTTTGGATTTTTGAGGAATCCACACTGATTTCCACAGTGGTTGCACCAGTCTGTACTCTTACCAACAGTGGGGAAGTAATTCTTTTTTCCCAACATCCCCTTCAGCATTTGTTATTGATTGATTTTTTTGATGGGGTGAGATGGAATCTTAATATTGTTTAATATGCATGTCTTGAATGACCAGTGATGTTGAAGATTTTTTCATATATTTATTTGCTATTTCTACTTCTTCATTTGAGAAGGGTCTATTCATTTCACATGCCTTATTTTGGATTGGGTCTTTAAATTTGGGGGGGGGTGTCTGGTTTTTCTGAGTACTTTCTATATTCTAAGTATTAGTCCTTTAAAGAACAGCTGGCAAAATTTTTTCCACTCTGTGGGTTGTCTCTTCATTCTGTTTGTGGTTCTTCTTGCTATGCAGAAGCTTTTTAATAAGTTGAGGTTCCAGTTGTTGATTCTTTATGATATTTCCTCTGTGAGTGGGGTTTTGTTCATAAAGTCTTTGCTTACACCAGTGTCTTTAAGAGTTCTACCTATTTTCTTCTCCAGAAGATTTAGTGTTTCTGCTTTAATATTTAGATCTTTGATCCATTTTGATATGAGTTTAGTGCATGGTGAAGAGACATGGGGCTAGTTTTAGACTTTGGCATGTGGAAAGACAGTTTTTCCAGCATCATTTGTTAAAGAGGCTATCTTTCTCCCAGTGAGCATGTTTAGTCCCTTAGTCAAAGATAAGGTGGCCTAAGTGTGTTTGGAGTTGTTTCTGCATTTTCTAATCTGTTCCACTGATTCTTATGTCTGGTATTTTTGTCAGTTCTGTCCCGTTTTTATCACAGTAGTTTTGTAGTATAATTTCAAATTGGGAATTGTGATGCCCCCTGCCTTGCCTTTGTTGGCCAGAATTGCCTTTGGTAATATAATAAAATTTTGAATGTTCTAGAAAATAAATGCATATTCAAAATACTGTTTATAATTTTAAGCTTTTCACAAATATCCTGAAATATAGCCACATATAAATTTTTTAAATGTTGCTTATTTTTAGATATATTACTAGTAGTTAATATGCCTCATATTCAATTTCATTAAAGTTGATTTACAGTACAATAATTGAACTTGGGCAGTAAAGTTTCTTGATTCTCCATCAGCAAGAACTCATAAAATAGAAGAGACAGTTGTGCTAAATGAGTGTCTTTTTTTTTCCCCCTGGTATGGGAATCGAACTCATGACCTAGCACTTGGCAGGCACTTACACCACTGAGTTAAATCCCCAGCCTAAATGAATATCTTTGGAGGGATGCAGAATTCTAGGCAGTGGCTACCAATGTGGCAGATATAGGCATATCTGTTTTTATCATTGAGTTTTAAAAATATATGAGATTCTTAATAAAAATTGACATGATTTTGTGTTGGGCATTTTTTAAGTTTGTCTTGTTTTGTTTTTGTACTGGAGATTGAATTTAGGGCCTCGCACATACTAGACAAGTGCTCTACCACTTAGCTATGCTCCCAGCCTTTTTTTTTATTTTCCCACTGAATTGCCCTTGCTAGGCTCAAACTTGTGATCCTTCTGCATCATCTTCTCTAGTAGAGACATGTACCAGTGTGCCCAGCTTAGAAGGGTATTTTCTTCATTGGTGGCTGTTGACTTCTTTTTGTGGCTCTCGAAATGTTTTTGTGGTTGTTGTGGGAGTTTTTTGTTTGTTTGTTTTTTGGGGGTTTTTTTGGTGGCATTGCGGAAACTCAGGGTCTATGCTACCACACCAGCTTGGTAATGCTCTCATGGGATGCATGTCCCCCTCTCAGGGATTCTTAACCTGCCGTATGACTAGACACATTATTTTAAAATTGAAGGGAACCAGGAGGTCTTGCAAGACATTTCCATAGTCTGGGCTTCTTTTCAGTAAATGTACTTTCCTTAAAGATATGCTAGGTCTGTGTGATTTTAAGATGACTAGAATTTAAATTTTTTCATTCTTCTTTTCTTTGGTGTCAGACATCTTGTGATTTTATAGATTATTTCACCATCTTCGGTTTGGTTGTCCCATTCTACATCATGACTTTATTATGATCTAAAATCAGCAATTAAGTACTCAATTTACATCTATAACGCAGATCTTTTTTCCATATCTTTCTCCTGAAATCCAGACTTAAATGTCCAACTGCCTTCTTAATGTTTCCATTTCAATTGGTGCCTCAAAGTTGTTATGTCCAAAACTCGGTTTATAGTATTTCCTCTAAAAAGTAGCCCTCACATTCTCAGTTGATGCTGAATCCATCTGTCAGAGCCTTGGAACCGTTCTTTATTCCTTTCTCTCTCTTACTGAACATGTTCAGTCACAGTAATTACCACATCAGTCTTAAGACTAGATCCAGAATCCAGCTCATCTCAGTATCTCCACTGTTACCACGTTGGTCATAGCCAGTATTATCTCTTCCCTTCATTACAAACTACTATGAGGCTGAAATTTCTGGAACCTGAATGCTTGTAGCATGCACAAATAATTTTTTGAGTGGAGAAAGATGAAAGTATTTCAGCTGGCTGGTCCAGAACCCTAAAATACTGAGGTTGGAGGGTCGGATCACAAGTTCAAATCTAGTCTGAGGAACTTAGTGACTTAGCAAGACCCTGTCTCAAAATGAAAAGTGGCTGGGGATGTAGCTCAGTGGGAATGCCCTCATTTGTCCATTGTACTGCCAAACAAACACAAAAAAACTCTTTCTTTACATAGATTTATCTATTTCACAGCAGCCATGGCTTAAAAAGCGCAACTATGTTTTAAATTAACTTTAGATTTGCAGAAGAATTCCAGAGACAGTTTAGAATGTATACTTCCCCTAGTTTGTGCAAACACTAGCATTTCTTATAACTGTGGAACATTTATAAAAGCCAAAAAAAATAATACTGGAATTATAAACTGTAAACTTTATTTTGATTTCATTATTTTTTCCAGTTATCTTTTTTGCTCTTGACCAATACAGGATAGTACATCACATTTATCTGTCTGTTATTGGTTGGTTGATTGATTTTGTTGCAGTGCTAAGGATTGAACCCAGGACTTTACATGCAAAGCAAGTACTCTACCATCCATCTATAGCCCCAGCACCATGTAGTTATGTTTTTAAATCTTCCCTAATCAGTGTCAAGACTGCTTTTTAAAATACTGTAAACTTCACGCTATATTAGTTATTGTAAAACACTGCACCTGTGTTATTTGAACAAGTATTTTTTTTTTCCCTATTGGGTTCTGAGCTACATCCTCAGTCCTCTTTTTACTTTTTAGTATGAGACAGAGTATTGCAAAGTGGCTAAGTTGCCCAGGCAGGACTTGAATGTGTGATCTTCCTGCCTCAGCCTCCCAAAGTGCTGGGATTACAATATGTGCACTATATCTGACCACAAGTGACTATTTCTAAGGGAAAGAAAGAGGTCAGGATTTAGAGACACTAGAATATAAAAATAGCCACAGGGCATTGTTAAATGTTAGATAAGATGATCATAAGATCTGGCATTTTCTGGGTCGGTTGAACAATATATCTAATCTATTGTCTGCTGTCGAAATTTCCCAATCCATGGTATCATTTGAAGATGTGAATCCTAGAAAGGTACTTAACCAACTGTGACTTTTTAATGGGTGATTGGACTAAATATGTTTAATTTCATTCTTGTTTTCTCATTATGTCATGTTTTGAGAATAAAATACTGTTAAGTACCTGCTGTCATGTCCTGCTGTTGTGTCTAAATGTCCCACCAAAATCTCATGTGGTCATAGACTTTTCAGCGGTAGCTGGATCTGGGGTGTGGAATGCTTGGCTTAGCCAAAAGGATGTGGTAGTGGGATTAAGGCTCTCTCACCCTGGGTGTAGGTGGCACCACCCAAACAGCTAGTAGTCTGCAAGGGATAAAAGAGACAGGCAGGCTTGCTGTTGCTGCTGCTGCTGTCGCTGCCACCTCCCTTCTGCCTGCCCTGCTTTTCCTCAGACTTGTTTCTCCCTTGTGATGCCCCTCTGCCATGTGCCACCCTGCCTTGGAGCCAGATAGCTATAGACTGAAATCTCTACAAACTGTGAGATAGATATACCTTTCCTCCTTTAACTTTGGTTGTCAGGTATTTTGTACCAGCAAGGAAAAAAGTAACTAAGACAACTACACTATGTAAAACACTGAATTGAACCCCAGAAGTGGGTACAAAGCAAAGTAAATCTTTTACTATTTAGAAGCTTGGGTTCCAGTGTAAGTTCTATAAGACTCTGTAATAGCAACTTGTTCTTTAGTACAGAGAAAATTAATTTTGACTGGGCAGGTGGAAAATAGGACAATCACATTTGAGTTTGGTCTTCAAACAACTCATAGAATTTTTTAAAAATAGCTTTGTTAAAATATATTTCATGTATGCTTACATGTACGATTCAAAGTGAGCAATTTAGTCACTTTTTATATATCTGTACAGTTGTCCAGCAGTAAACATAATCAGTTTTATTTAGCTTGACACCCACCTCCCAAAGAAACCCTGAACCTGCTGGGGTGGTAGCTCCATGGAAGAGAGCTTGCTTAGTGTATATATGGCCCTGATTCAGTCCCCAGAAATGTAGAGAAACAAACAAAAACAAAAAAACAGCCCACACCTTTATTTACTTTTTCTCCCCTTCCTTCAGCCCCTGTTAACAAATATACTTCTGATCTCTACAGAGTTGCCTGTATTAGATATTTCATATAAGTGGAATCATGCATTATCTGTCTGATTTCTTTCACTTAGCATTATTTAGATTTATTCACATCATAGCACATGTATGTAGGTAATTCTTTTTGTTGCCAAACATTTGATTTTATGCAAATAGCATATTTTTTCCCTCATCAAGTTGATGGCTATCTGCTTGTCAGGTATTGTAATAGTACTGCTATGAACATTTCATATATAGACTTTTGCATGTACATGTTTTCTGTAATCTTGGATGTATATTTAAGAGTGGAATTGCTGGGTCATGTGGTAGCACTATGCTTAACTGCTTGAGAAATGAGGCTGTTCCAACATAGCCGTACCATTGTACCATACCATCCCACCAGCATTGTTGTGAGGGTTCCAGTTTCTCTGCATCCAGCATCTGTTAGCATCTCTCTGTTTTATTTTAGCCTTAGTGGGTGTGAAAGTGATAATCTCATGTGTTTTTTGGTGTTTTGGCTTTTTTTGGTACCAAGGATCAAACTTATGACTTCATGTTTGCCAAGCAAGCACTTACACCACTGAGCTAAACCCCTGGCCTCCAATCTCATGTGTTTTTGACTTACATTTCCTTGATGACTGGTGATATTGAGCATCTTTTATGTCCTTATTGGCCATTATATCTTGAAGCAGAGACTTTAATAGATGAAGAAAACACAAGGGAAGGGATAAGGAGAATAGGGCAAAGATCTGAAAAATACTGAATCAGGAAAACTAGAGAGTGGGCCTCTCAGAGGATGGGAATAAAAGAAAAATGGAAAATTGGGTCTCTTGTATTTGTTTTCTGTCGTGTTCAGTCACATTGTCCTCCTGTTTCAAGCTAACACTGCTCATATTTCAAGGACTCCTTCTTTTGTAAATGTCAGAGTGTTGTGCCCAGTTCATTCAGTCGATTCATTCAGCCTGAAGGAAATAATTAGTGAGGTAGATCCATTAAGGAAATGGGCAGATCAGTTGGCAAAACCCGGCAGTCCTAGCTTTTCATGGAGCAAATTTTCTAGTGGGGATGATTTTGTATAAGTGCATTTTGGGGTTTAGTAAATAAATCCATGTCTACTTTATTTATGCTGTTTGTGATTTTATTGGATGGACCAAAGCCCCTTTCAGCTTTTACTTGTTCAGACTTACATTCTGATCTCTAGTCACCTGTCACATGGCTGCAGCCTGGTATCCCTCTCAGCGTTCTTGTTTTGCTTTTCTGAGACTCTTGCAGTTGAGGTCTATTTTTCCACTGTAGTCTTACCAGTTAGTAGAAAGTCAAACTGTAAAGAAAAATGACACGCATGTTTTAAATATACTAAAACACGTTTGCGTTTCTCTCATCTGTTTTAGGACCAGCACTTGTCCTATCAGTAAGGATCTGCTGACTAATTTTTGTAGATTTTCTTATATAAATTCCACCAGCAGTGAGTCACCTATGATTTTTAGCTCCTGTTTCTTTGAAGTGGTGTGAGAGTTTAGTCATCTCAAAGCAATTAGAGTGTACCATCCTTCTAGATTTTTACGGTTTTCTGCCCTAATTTTTAGTCCACCTACATTCAATCAGATGGCAGTTTTACTATTTTAGCAGCTCACCTATATGCGTATTCAACTTCATATTTATAAAAATTGTACATCTGTTTGTTTGTAGTTCTGTGAGTGGGATACAGGGCCTTCTGTGCACTAGGCAAGCTCTCTATCACTAAAGTACCTCTTGAGCCTCCTCCCCATTTTTTGAGGCAAGGTCTTGTTAAGTTACCCAGGCTGGCCTCACTCTTGTGATCTTTCTGCCTCTGCTTCAAGTAGCTGGGATTGCAGGCATGCACCACTATGCCCAGCTGAAAATCGCACTTCTTCCAGTCATATTTTATAGGTTTACAGAAAATTAATTAAATTATGAATTGAGTATCATGTACAACTTCAAAGACAGGTTGGGAATGGTTTTTGGTAAGCAAATGTAAGTAGAAAAACAGAATACTATTGGCTATAAGCATTTGACCTTGTGTGGATACCAGCAGTGAAGTTTCACGGGAGAGCCAGGTATGGTGGTACACATCTGTAATGCCAGCACTCTGGCAGACTGAGACAGGAGGCTCACACAAATTCCAGCCCATCTTAAGCAGTTTAGCAACTTAGTGAGACCCTGTTTTGTTTTTTATGAAAAAAAGTAAAAATTTCATGACAGAATAATAGGAGAATAACAATAGTTAATACATTGCATATTGTTATCTTTAAAGTATTAGTCAGAGTACAAGATACAGGTATAAAAAAATCTCTAATCGATATTAGCACAAACCTTCCTTTCCAATGAACTAAAAGACATTAATAGTATAACTAACTTGCATTTTATTTCCTTTTAGCTTCCTTCCTGTTCCCTTTTCCCTAAACTAGTTCCTTTTTCTTTTTGAATAATTTCTGCCCTTTTCAAAACATCTGTTGTACATTTTAGACCTTACTTACCCTTTCAGTTTCTCATACCAGGGAGACAATACCGGTTTCACTTATGAGTATGGAGACCCTGTTTAAAAATGAAAAATAAAAAAAAGGACTGGAAATGTAGCTCACTGTGAAGGTCCTGGATTCAATTTCTAGTACTGTAAAAAGAAAAGAAAAGAAGTTTCACAGGGGGAAAATTGTTCTATTCATATTGTTATTTAAAGAGAATTTGGTTAGAAGTGTTTATCTACCAAACCGAATTCACTTCTGCTGTGCTGTCAGTAGACTGTAGATGCTTCTTTTATAACATTTATTTCGCTAGTTTAATTGGTTCTTTGTACTTACCCTCCTCGTGGAACTTCAATCTGTGTGTTAGATTCACACATATATAATTATATTTTCACTGTAAAATTTCAGTTAATGGTAAACTCAGTGCAGTGCAGTGATGTGACAAGGCTGTTGAACCCTGTGGCAGCCCTGTGTGACTCCAAGGTGCCTTTGCTGTATGTTGCATTCAGAGCTGCCCCACTGGATTTGCATTGTGTTAAACTGCAGTGACAAGATTTTAAGATGCACATTCACAATGCGTAACTGTTAATTTCCCTAAAGTGGAACAGAAACTTTTATTCACTGCTGGCATCTCTAGTACCTATCTCCATATTAATGCTTGGCAGACAGCAAGCACTTAATGGGAAAAATTTAAATTACTGAATTTGGGGAATGGAGAATAGGATGATGAAGGTTCTTTAAATGAAATATGTTCTGAGAAATCCCTGTTGTCTGCTTTATTCATTAGTTATACAAACTATGAATTAAACTGCCATCAGATCACATGTTCTTGACTTTGCTGAGCACAGGAGTCATTACACCTCTGTATAGATAATGGTCCTATCTGTTGTGTGAATGAATTCTATGAGAGAGTAGTACTACAGAAAGCTGAATGTTGAGATCTTTACAGCCTTATATCTTCACAGCACTTTGCAGAATATCTTATTTATATAAGCCATTCAATAATTATTTGTTTTAAAAGGCAGAACAATCTGAGTCCTTAAAAAGCCAGTCATTGGCTGTCAGGTGGGGGTGAGATTCAGGCTGGTTGTGCCAAGGTAAAGTTGCGGTTGACATCGCCACAGTGAGCCCACAATTCCATCCTAACTTTGTAATGTGGAGGAGCTGGTAGCACTGCCAGTGTTCTCCAGAGGCAGTGTCTGGGTCCAGTGCAAGTTAGTTGCTTGAGAGCTGAGGCAGGAGGACGCTTGAACCTAGGAGTTTAGGGACGTTAAAACTGAGTGAATCAACACCATTAACCTGTGGAAGGTGTAATTGAAAAATTGAACCTCTCTTCAGAGGTATCAGAAACAAATCCAAGTCTCGACCTCACTTTTCATTTTCAAAGTCATGATCCTGAATCCAGTCTCTCAGTCAAGAAAATACAGGCTGAGTTCTAGGTCTCGTTCCAGATCATATTCTCCAGCTTCTGACAGAGAAGAGTACCACCCCAGAGTGTGTCAGTTTAAATCGTCAAAGAGATTATTTTTTACATTTTTCTGGGTTAGCCAGGCTCACATGTTGTTGGCTGGGATTACTGATACAGCTGGCTGTTCACAGTGGCCTCTTGTCACTTGACAAGTGACTGATATCTTCTCTGCACTTCCTGCATCTCATTATTTAGTAGGTTAGCACAAGGTCTTTACATGGTAGCTGTAGTCTAAGAGAAGAACAGTGAGAGCTGCCAGGACTCCTTAAGAGCTATGCCTAGTACCATCACAGTGACATTTCAACTGCATTCTGCTGGTTAAAGCAAGTCAAAGGCCAGCTCAGGATGAGGGATGTAGACCCCTCATTCTGATGGATGTGACATGTCCATACAGGGAAAGGAAAAGTTGTTGGCAGACATATTACCAGAAGGGAGAAAACCCTTAAGAGTTCTCTAATAAAAGATAATCTCACTTAAAATTTGTAAGTTATACCCATGTTTACTGCTGACCATCCTTCACTTCTAATAGTATGTGTTAATTTATCCCTTACCACAAGTCTTTCACCTCCAGTGTTCATAACACAAGATCCAAAAAAACACAAGATGGTGGTGGAGATAAAAAAAAAAAAAAGACTTAGTACTTTTTACTTAAATTAAAGACAAGGTCACCAACTGAGTTATTGTAGAGGTAATTAGGTTCATTTCCTGTAATATGCTGGAAAGAAAGTTCTGATATCACTTTACTGGGGAGCAGGGTAAGCATTAATCACGCCTCATAGCTAAGGACACTGACAGTGTAGTTAGTCTCTTCTCTCAGACCCCATCCCAGCATTCCTAGGTTTGAGGGTCTACTCCTGGGCAGCATCGTGGATCCAAGTGTGTTTTGTGCAGTTGAATGAACCATTCTGAGCCAACGCCACTCGCAACCCCAATCCCCTCCTTCCCTCTAAAAAGGAGAGCTATTGAGGTGTTTCTGTCATTGACACTTGCCTGAGATCTGAAAGAACTGACCAGATAAGTTGTCCAGGCTTACCTTAAAGTCCCAGTTCTCCTTCCTCAGCCTGCTCAGTAGTTGAAATTACAGATGCCTCTGTGCTCAGCTAAAGATTTTCTTTTTAATTGCTGTGTCCTTTCCCACACATCAGCACCAGTCTCAAAGGTAAACTTCCACCTCCTTTGACCTAAGGAGTGGGAAGAGAAAAGAGTTCTGTGAGGAAGGAAGTCTGTTCCGAAGAGCTGATGCTCTTAACGTTCCTCTGGATTACTAGGGTGGGAGAGAATGGACTTTAGAAGCAAGACGATTGGAGGAAACAGTAGCTTCTTTAGGTAATAATAACCCAGTGATTATTATTTTTTTTTTAACAAGATGGGAAAGCCACTCAGATGGTTATGGAATATACTAAGAATAATGTTGGCAATCTTACTAGTTTTAAAAGTTACAACCTCTTTGATACTTTGTTCACTTATAAATTTATGATCTGGAACCAGGTATGGTAGCTCACCTTTGTAATCCAAACACTGGGAAACTGAGACAGAGGAAGACAGAGGAAGTTTGAGCCCATACCATGCAATTGAGTAAAACTCTGCCTCAAAATAAAGAACTGGGCTGTAGCTCAGTGTGAAGGTCCTGGGTTTAGTCTCTAGGATTGTAACTCCATACCCCAAATCAGGGTCTGCCCAACTGCCAGAAGATGGGCATGCCTTTAGGAATGCAGAGTGTATCATTCCAAGTCACAATGTGGCGGTATTTGCCTAAGAAATTTCCTAAGATAATTTGACTCTGAACTTAACCTTACTGTACTATACCATGTATTAAAGGTTCTGTAAATAGGAGCCTACAAGAATGTGCCTAATTAAAGGCAGAAAGCTTCACTGAGAATATGATAGGAGCAGGTGTTTGCTAAGTAGCCAGTGACTGAAGGGAGGATATTTTAAACTGAAGAAAAATCTTTGTGAAGGCAAAAAGGAGGGGGGAGTATGACAGCAACTAATTTACAGTGAGGTGCTTAAGCCTAAGGGGTAATCAGAAGCCAAATACAAGATTTATATGAGGAACTAAAGAATTTGAATTTTTATCTAGCCATAGAGAGCCATTGTGGGGTTTTATCAAAAGAATTATAACGATCAGACCACCATAGTACTGTTTTGGCAGCAGGACAAAGGCTGGTTGTCTACTGGGCAGGCAAGTCTTGTCCAGATTGAAGTCTAACTAGAACAGCCTGGATGAGAGCTGATGGCTGCCTCAGTTACCACAAGGAGACGGAGGAAGTCAGTGAACACTCCCGCCACCTAGCTGGGCTGGGGCAGCAGGCCGAAGCCTGGATCCCTGAGTGGCTTGGATGGCGGTCATCTTTAATGACAGGACGGACTGGTGTACAGAAGCCATTTAAGTAACCTTGCTTATTTTTTATTTTTCATGTGGGCATCCTGTCTAGGATAGTGTGATAAATGTACAATTTTTTAAAAATTTAACAAAAATCCATTTTTCTGATTAACATTTTACTCAACCTTATACAGTGCAGTCTACAAAAATACTGAATTTTTTATACTACAGTGAATAATAACGTGCTTGTCTGTAGAGATACAAAATTCAATTCTATAATTTTATCTTAGCTTACTATGCATGGAATTGTTGTTACCTCCCTTGCTTCTGACCCTTATTTTATTCAGTCAGTATGATTTATCTTGACACCTTTATATCCTTTTCCTTGTGATGAAGTAAAAGAGAAACATTTCAGTGATATAAGGCTCTGCTGAAATATATGGGCACCACTTGGTCCCTCATGACTTCTGAGCACTTGAAATTACCTAGTCCAAAATGAGATGTGCTATGGGCATAGAATAGCAGGTTCAGAGACTTGATGTCTCACTGAAATGTTTGCATTTTGATTACATGGTTAAAATAAAATTTTGGATGTGCTGGGTTAAATATATCATTAAAATTAATTTTTTACTTTTTTAAAAAAATGAGTATCAGGCTTTTTTAAATTATACATATTGCTCAAAATAAATTTATTTTCTTCTTTGCTGACCAAATATATTTCAGCTTAGTTGTCTGCTTTTATGCTAGCTGTGAATTAGCAAGTGTTTTTCCTAATTCATTGTGTCTGAAAACTGCAATAATGCAAAATTGTTTTGCTGTATTTTGGAAACAAGGTTAAAAGGTCTATAGAACATTATGGTTAATTTTACTATTAAAATCCTCAACACTAAATACTTCAGGAAATTAACTTTTTATAGCTAATGCTAGTCTAGGTGTGGTGATGCATGCCTGTAATCCGAACACTTGGGAGGCTGAGGCAGGAGGGTTGCTGTGAGTTCAAGAATGGCTTGCACCACATAGTGAGACCCTGCCTCAAGAAAAAGAAATAGATAATATCACAATTCATTTTCAGATCTGTAAGTTGGGCAGTGTTTATTTAGTATTCTCCAAGTAAATTATTTTACAATAAGTTCCCAACTGGCATGTGGATAAGATTGGACTAGAAAAATTTATTTGAAAACAATCTTTGTGCCTTTTTACACTGTCTAAACCCTATAACTTTTTTTTTTTTTTTTTGCCATGTTCCAGTTCAGAAATGTCTGCATAGGAAACAAACACATCCAGCTAATGGTGCAGAGTTTCTATTTGGGGCAATGAAAATGCTCTAAAATATCATAGTTGAAATGGTTACACAACTCAGTGAATACACTGAAAAATCACTGAATTGTGTACTTCAAACAGATGAATGTTAGGTGTGTAAAATGCACCTTCATTTGCACCAGCACATCTATTACAGTGACAGGCCGACCAGCCCTCTGACGAAGCTCAGGTGAACAGACAGTGGACTGGCCTTTGACTGCTACAGGAGCCCACAGGCCTAGTCATAGCTAGGCAGAGACGTGGCCTTTTGTGGGCAAGTGATTTAGCAGTTTATCTGAAGCTAGTAAGACTGGAAGAGCAAATGCTATTTTTTCTGGTATTACTGAAGAATAACCCAGAGTCTCAGCCCTGAGCTACATCCCCAGCCCCTTTTCATTTTTTGAGTCAGGATTTCACCAAGTCACAGAGTTGCCCAGGCTGGGCTTAAATTTGGACTCCTCACACCTCAGCCCAGTAGAGTGCTAGGATCACAAGTGTGCCCCACCACACTCAGCCTGACTGAATATTTTATTCTTCTTCAAGTTCTGATATGAATATGATACACTGGAAGGTATAGACTGAATCTGGCAGGTGAGTAGGGAAAGAAACGCTCAGTATTTTGATCCTTTGATGTTGAACTTATCCTTTGACAGATTTGGGGGACAGAGCTGTCTCCATCTGCTGTGGATTTGGTTAGGCACTTTGCTTCTGTTGCCTCCGATCCACCCTGTGCAGTGTCCTGCTCTCCACATCACAGGGGCACCCACAGAAAGCTTTGTGCAGTATCTTCAGCTTCCCAGAGTAAGCATACAAATTTCTTTCTTTTCCATTTGCTGCCATCTGAAGTTAGTAACAGTTCCTGGCTAATCATCAAATGCCCAAAATGAAGGAACGAGAGTAAATGTGGCGCATCTGTTTTCTCGATACATCTTCTTTCCAAATCCTTTGGGTAGGAATGCCAGCACCCCAAAGGAGCCTGGGCTCCAGGTAATGAACACCTCATGTAGTTATCTGCCCAGCTGCTACAAGTATCTCAGCTTTGTCCAGTGCTGCCCCAGCAGCCTTCAGACTCAGGATAATGCCGATCAGTCCCTGACATTTGTGAGGGGTTCTCCCTAGCGTGAAGAACAAGCTGATTGTGCACAAGCCAGCTACAGTTGCTGCGGCAAGTCTCTCAGGTGAGGGCCATTCTATTTTGTCAAGACAAGGTTAGATTAGCACAGCACGAAGCAAAAAGGGTAAAAACATTAAAAAAATTAGCTGTGCTAGGCAAGTGTGATGCAGTGAATGGGAAACTCGGGTGACTTTGCAGTCAGTTTAAGACAGGAATGGAATATACTGTACTAAAAGTCTCTTGAAAGATTTGCTTGCTGATAGTCCTAATACGAATGTTGCATTTGAGTAGTGCTTGACTGCTCACGGACCACATTGGAGGCCCCTTGGCACTTAGCCCTGGGCCTGGCATATGGTACAGAGTGGCCATGTAGTAGAGATGGCACTGCCTTTCCATTTCTGGGTACTTTAATTCAAGCCGCAGCCGCATTTAATCTTAGGCAAGCCATCAAACAGCATCCATGTCCTCCTAATGTAAAATAAGGGAGAAGAGGAGAGCCTGCATAATCTCACAAAGATGATTTAAGCCTAACAATTTATGAATTATTCACTTATAGTGTTATTTTTCTAAAATACTTGAATCAGATTTTATATGTTTCTATAGTGACAGCTGATAAAAGGGTTTCAGTGTGCGGGAGAAGGTGATCAGAGGACCCGAAGGTGAAAGGGCCCTGGCTTCCTGAGCTTCTGTTTATGGTGCCCCTTTTCCCCCGTCTCTCTCCTCTCCCCCACTGCAGACCCTGCCAGCTGACCTCTCCTGGGAAGACTTAACTCGGCTTTATCTCCAACAGTGCAAAGATGAACTGAGGGAAAAAAAGCAGAGGGGGAAGTGCAGGAAAGGGAGGGTGAGACAGAACGGGAAGGACGGCTCTGTGGGCTGATTTCCTGATAGTTCCTCTGACCTTGACCTCTTAGACTCCCAGAGCCCTGTGCTTCACTACCTGCCTTTCAAGAGCTCTGGACCCAAGAGCGCCTGAACTTGTTTCCTGCTCAGCCTACCGGCTTTAGGCTTGCAAAGTAAATCAAGCAATACAAGCATTAGGTATTTCTTTACTTCTGTTATGCTCTCAGCCTGTGTTCCTTCAAATCAGCCAGTTGCTTATGGTGGTGGGGCGGGGTGGTGTTTGTCTTCTTTTGGGGGGGAGGACCATGGCTTCCTTCCTGGTTCTCTCTTGACCAGTGCAGCCTCTGCTGGCTCACAGGGTGGCGGAGGTGGTGGCTGCTTTTTAAAAATGTAAAGCAGGTATAGCAAAATGTTAACATTTGTTGAAGTTTTTACACACTGGTGTAAGATTTGTTGATAACTATACATGGGCTCATTATTTCTGTTCTTTTATATGTTTGAAATACTTTTAATTATAAAAAATGAGCTGGGGATTTAGCTCAGTGGCATAAGCAACTACTTTGCAAGTGCACAATTGTGAGTTCAATCCCCAGTACCAAAAAAACAAACAAACAAAAAAGTCTTAAAAGTGAGCAGCACAGAGACAAAGGAAGGGAACTCGAATAATTTACAGACTGGATGGTCAGCTTTTGAATTAGTAGATATTAAATGGCAGTCGTTTCTTATGCTTTTGTCTCAAGGGAGACATAGGTGGTATGTTTTTCCGTAGCCACAGGGCTGAGAGGTGTTGGCATGGTGGCATGTGTCTGCAGCCTCAGCACTTAGGTTGAGGTAGGATGGTGGATGTGGCTACATGGCAAGACTCTGTCTCACAGCAACAAAAGAGTGGATAAGTGTCTAAGATCATCCAGAATTAAATATCAAATGTAATAAAGATGTGGATAAAATAAGTATCAGACCAAAGCTTCTTTATGCTTGGGCTTAACTTTTAAACATGCAGTGTACTAACAGAATGTTACATATCATTACCAGAAATTAATATTAATAAACAACATTGTAGTTACTGTCATTGAAATAGCATATTCATGAAAACTACATAAGAAATAAGGGTTTCTTACCTACCTACTTTCCACATCCATATATCTGTGAAAAACACATATTTTTCTGAGTGATTTTAATGCATATATTTATCCATTATTTAAAAATACACTGTAAGAGCTGGGCATGGTAGTGCAGGCCTACAGTGTCAGTACTCAAAAGACAGAGGTGGAGGATTGCCAAGAGTTCAAGCCCAACCTGGGCTACACAGAGAATTCAAAGACAGCCTGAACTACACAATGAGACCCTGTCTCAGAAAGAAAGAAAAGAAAAGAAGGAGGAGGCCATCATAAAAGCCAGGTGTGGTGGTGCACCCTTGTAATCCCAGCACTCAGGAGGCTGAGTGAGGCAGGAGGGTCACTGTGGGCTCAAGGCCAGCCTGAACCACATACCAAGGCACTGTCTCAAAAAACAAAACAAAACAAAAAAAGTGAAACTTCTCTGTTGTGATATATCAACAGAGCAACATTTTCTCAAGAATTTCTTTTGTTAGCACTGAGTGAAGAGTCATCCTAATAACTTTTCTGTATTCCTAATATGCTTGGTTATATTCATAACAAACACTAAATATATCTGTTGTTTACAGAATTTTGAATGTTTACTTCTGATAATATGGTCTTTCTGAGTATATATTTACTGTTAAGTGCAAAAAAATGTTTCTGTGTACATTTTATATGTTCATGATGCTAGAGATGGAGCTCAGGGCCTACCAGGTGCTGGCCAGGGACTCTGCCACTGAGAGCTACATGCCCATCAAATAACATAGTTTCCTAAATTGCAGTCTTCTGACTGTGTAGTTGAGCAAAGTCCAAGAAGTTCACAGAAAATGAGAAGTCTTGTAGAACTCATCCTACAAAGGTTTGACTTACTATGTTCTTTCACAGAAGTGTCATTTAGTACATACTTATGGCAATAAAATTTAACCATCAAACAAGTATATCTGCAAAATTATAAATATCCAGAGTGGTTTTGAAGGAGCCACAAAACCCAGCATACAATTTCTTTGATCATTTCTTAGATATTTCTGTATCACACCATGAAAAAAGCAAATACTGCTAAAATAATTTATATCTATAACCTCAGTATAATTATAATGCCAGATCTTAAATACTTAATAAATGACTTCCATAGTAATATAAAAACCATTATTCTACATGTTGTACAGACACGATAAACAGTCTTCATGCACAGAGCACTCCTGTGTTCTTTCAGCCGGCTCTTGTGCAGGGCTGGGGCTGCAGCATGTGTATGGGGTGTGCTGGGCCCTGGATTAAATCCCCAGTGCCACAGAAGCACAAAGCAGCAGCTCACTGCGTGTAGAGTCACTGACTCATTTGATAAATAGTCCTCCCCTTCACTCCATACCAACCCTGATTTTGCAGGCCCTGAGGGCTCACTGGCAAGCAGGGCGCAGCTTCTGCCTTAGAGGTAAAGACTTTCCCGGATGAAGGGAAGATAAGTTTTGATCTGAGGGATGGCCAAGAACTTCCAGGTGGGATAGCAGGGCAGTACTGAAGGAAATCCCTGTGGCTAGTGGGATGACAGGGAGAAAGGGTACCTAGTATACTTGACACCCAGCTAGGAATGCTGTGTGACTCGGGTACCTAGTGCCAAGGATGCGGAGAACCTCTAGGAAGGACTGAGACACACACAGATTGTAAGAACATTGGGAGCCATGCAGAGGAATTTTTAAAAGGATTTGTCCTCAGCACGGTGAAGCACTATTTTGAATGGGAGTAACGTGAGATTTGTATTCAGAAAGATTTCTTCGCTGCATTATGGAGTCAAATGTAGAGGGAACAAGCCTGAAGGTGGACGGAGCAATGATGATGTCTATGGTAATTCAGACAAGAGATGACACCACCTTAAACCACAACCATGACAAGAGGGATGGGACTTTGGGACAGATTCAGAGACTAAAGATAAAACCAGTAAGATGAACCAATTGATAATCAGTTTTGGAGTAAGAGAAAGAGGGTTACATAGTGAGTAAAAGACATTTCTTCACAAGTCCTCATCAGTACTCAATAGTAGATTCATGTTAGTGAAGTTTTTTTCCAGTGGAAAAAGATTGATAAAAGTAATTGAACCATTAACTCTGTAGGTCAAGAATGCCATTAAAGACCAGGTGTGGTGGCACATGTCTGTAATCCTAGCACTCAGGAGACTGGGGGAGGAGGATTGCTGCAAGTTTGAGGCCAGCCTGGGCTACATAGTGAGTTCAAGGCCATCCTGAACTGTGTAGTGAAACCTTGCCTCAAAAAGGAACAAAACCCCCCCACAAGAATGCCATTAAGGTGGCACACACGTGCAATCCCAGTATGCAGGAGGCTGAGGCAGGAGGAATGAGAATTTGGGATCAAGGCCAGTCTAGATGATATAAAAGAGGCCCTACCTAGGGGAAGAACAACAGAATGTTGTTAATCATACTTGCTGTCATCCTTACTTTTTCCAAAAAGTGAGTATTTACTGTTGAAATAACAGGTTTACTATTTTTATGATATAACCTCACTCATCATTGCCATCTTCCTGGCTTATTGTAGGTCACATATGGCTTCATTAAGCCATATGTATTTATGTTCCAGAAACATAACAGCTAAAGTCATTCTCTACAAGATGAAAACATTCAGCCATTTATTACAGAGAACTTTGTGCATTAGAGATTTCTTTCTTTCTGGCTTATTTTCTTTACCCTCTTCCAAAAGAAGGGAGAGCTAATCCTTATTTTGACTTGGCATCATTAACTGATGGGAGGGACGGAAGAAGAGAGCATCTGGAAGACAGTTGAGAGTGTTAGTTTGAGGGCCTTTGGGTTTTGGCCTATTATGGCAGAGGTTTCCCTAGCCCTTTGGGAACATAAACTGGACATGGGCTTGCCCAAGGTGGAGATGCAAACATTGAAAAGTCACAAATACAAATATGGTAGTGGCATGAGTTGGTGGTGGGTAGAGAAAAAAACAGGAGCTCAGGCAAAGGCTGGTAGAGCACAGTGATGTTTGGACACTAGAGGAGGAGTCAGCCTGGACTGGCGCCCTGGCAGGACAGCAGCCCAGATTTTAGGGGCTGGGAAATTTGGGAAGGACACCCAACCTTTCTAAATACAGGTGTTCTTCACTTCCACTCAGGGTCTCAGCAGCCGGTGCTGGCCTGAACTTGCTGTAGGGAGAACAGCTTCTCGCACTGGCCTCCTAATCGTTATAGCCAAGAATAGTGAGGCTTCACACAGGACCCAGCCATACAGCAGGAACAAACCAAAAGCAGCACTGTTCATTTAGGAAAATTTTTATGCGGCTGCTTCAGTTGCTCCGAGAATCACCTGGTCTTTTGAGATCATTTTTTGTTTTTTGGGGATAGTCATTTATAGATTCACTTCTCCTCCCTCCCACTCTTTTCCCTTGTCTCCTCTGAGGGTTGAACTTGGGACTTTGGCACTAGGCTACATCCTTGGCCTTTTTTTATTTTTTATTTTGAGATGGAGTCTTGCTGAGTTGCCCTGGCTGGGCTCAAATTTGAGGTTTCAGACCATCCAAAATAAAAACTTGTAGGGCTGGGGATTTAGCTCGGCGGCATAAGCACCTGCCTGGCAAGCATGAGTTCATGAGTTCAATCCCCAGTATAAATAAATAAACAAACAAACAATAAAAACTTGTGAGAAATGACAAATCTGTGGAAAGTGTGTACTTGCAGTTCTCCTTTATGCAGGATGAATGTGATTCATAAAAATTTTTTAAATATGGGCAATATGAGGTAAAGTTCCTTGTATTAAGCTTAACCTACTTTGCAATTACATTTATATACGAAACTTTGTACAAAGGTTAATACAAAGAGTGAAACAAAAGTGCTAAAGCTACTACCCCTGGAGGTTGAGAGTTGAAGGCTGTGCTGGAGAGAAGTCCAGAGATGGGAAAAGAGAAGTGGAGTTGTAGCACTGAAGCAGTTGCTGAAGATTTTTCCTCAGAAGGGAAAAGTACTTAAAAATACTGTTGTATAGGATTTTAAAATTTTTATTTATAAATTGGTATTACCAGCTGTACCCTATTTCTGAATATTTACTAGGTCTTACCTAGTGAAATACTTCAGTAAAAATTGCTTAACCTGTGAGGCCTCAAAAGCTCTCCTGCTCTTTTGTAATAATAAACGTAACCCCAAGCTCTTTATTTCTTATGCCTTTCTCCAATCAAAAGGACGAAGGGGCTGTAGAGATAGGGCTGCTTTGCCCGGATGGAACATTTTATGTCACTCTAAATTAAGAAAGTGCTCAAAAGCCACACCAGGCCTGGGGATGTAGCTCAGCGGTAGAGAACTTGCCTAGTATTCATGACCCAGGGTCTGAGCCATAGCACTGCAAAAGAAAAGCAAAATGAAGAGGGAACCAAACCAAACTACCAACCACATAAAGAAGGGTTTCTCCTGGGGACACAGGAGGCAAATGAGGGATCCCAATAACCAAAAAGTGTTGAAAACCAAAATAAAAGCATAACGAATTATGAGCTAAAAAGTGTATGCCTGAGTCCATAATGGTTGAAAGCAAGCATCTGATAACATTTTTTTCTTTTTTGCATGAAACAGTTTTTTTCCTCTAGGGATTGAACAAAGCATGAGAGATGAGAAGTGCCGTTTGGGCCCCATTTGGAAGATACAAATATGCTGTTTTATTCAATCCTGAGAGCCTAGAATAGCAGCTTGGCTCCCAGAGCCCTGTGAATCTGCCATGAGTGAATGAGTGTGGAGCAGGCTGCTTACATGTGCAGTGTGCAGGGAGCCACTGGCTACTGCGGCAGTGTTCTGAGCCTGGCAAGCTGTAGGAAGCTGGAAAGGAAAGGAAACTGAAGAGATCCAAATTGCAAAGTTCTATGGCCATTTAAATCGGAAGAAAGGAAGATGAGAGAAGGAAAAGGAGAAATCTAGACTCTTTAGTTTTCGACCTTTTTGGCCAGGTATATGTGCTAGATAATACTGTTAGTGGGGGTGTCACAAATATGGGTCCTTTCTTGATAGGATTTTTCAGTAGTAACCCGTTTTCAGGCCTGAAGAAATAGACATACTGAGATAGCCTCATGAGTTGTGGAACTGTGACAGAGAAACAGCTTTAAGGGACAAGTGGGGCTCGGTTCTAGAAATGATAAAGCCAAGGCTTTTAGAACCAAAATGGCCAAATGGAAGGTCTTGGAAGACTTAGGATTTGAACTCACAGCTAGAGATCATCTCAAGGGTTTTCTTTTGTTTTTCTGGTGAAAGAAGGAAGGATGACTTTGTTTTCTCCTTATAGGAAACAATTATTCTGTTCCCCTTGCCCCACTTTATTTCTCCTGGTTGTTTTATGTTCAGTTTAATAACTTCAGAAAATGGTTAGAATGGTTTTTTTCCCCCTCTTTCTTTGACAGTAGTTTTGGGGGACTCCCTGTCTTATGGAACTGGGAAGGTCTTACATGGGTCACTTGGACTTCTCATAAAAGTCTGAAGGGCATGATTTCACAGTTCTGTGCAGTTCTTCAGTGCCACTTACACATGGGTCTTTCAGGTAACACTGAGCGTATGAGAGAGGCCTTTGGAAAAAAGGACACACTGGTGCAGTGAAACTGAGTGACCCCCTGCACTCAAAATTCACATCCACTGAGTCTTCCTGGCTACCTGCAGCTTGGTAACTAGTGGGATAATAATACTGAAGTTTGATTCTTAACACAAAGGCACTTTCAGTAAATCTTGTTACTAACATTTTTTTGCCCCATTTTCTAGCATAAAAATTATTTAACAGACCATAAAGCAGGATGTAACATTATTTTACATTAGTAAACAAATGTACCTTTACTTCCTTCCCCACCTTGTTATTTATATCTTTGCTTTAGAGAACTTTGTTAATTTCTCACCTGGTGTTTTTTTCTTCCAAAGATAGTAACATGCGTGCGTGTGTGTGTGTGTGTGTGTGTGTGTGTGTGTGTGTGTATTACTGTTGATTCAATTCAGGGCCTTGTGCGTACTAAAAAAGTGCTCTACCACTGAACTCCATCCCAGCCTGAAAGCAGTATTGTTGTGTGAGATGATAATCTGTACGTAAGTTAACCTGAGTTACTTAACGTTTTTTTGACTCCTTAAAAAATTTTGGGAAGAGTTAGTATGGGCAGCAAAAAGTAGTAGATGGAAATGGAGAGAAAGATCTACCTCAGTTCTGAAAAAAACGACTTTGAATCATCTTAAAAATGTTCCTTGTCACTATAAATGTTTTAATGGCAAGTGATTCTGTTTTATCCCTGGAAGCTAAGGATTGCTCTCTTGGTGACTTGTTAGAGAATACATTAGTTAGCAAGAAGGGCAGATTCATCTTATACTGTGTAATAAAATACAAAGGAAGTGCTAATATTACTGTTTTCCCAGAAATATATTAGATAAGTGATTCTTATAGCAAGTAGCCATCTAACATAACTATTATTATTAATAATTTAGAATATCTATATTTTATAGATGAGGAAACCTTAATTCAAAGAACTTGTGATTTGCTGTAGGCATATTCATTCAGAACTAGAACACTACTTTCTTGGCTGTAATTATTTGAAAATCATTTTCATATTCTTTACAATAAGTAATTAGTAACTAACTACTGTCAAACACATCGTTCTTTTTAATCTGAAGGTGACTCTTTCTAATCAGTTACAACTTCAGTGATTTATGCATTTTTTATTGGTACATTTTTTGATACCAAAGAATTACAATAATCTTGGAGATTTGGTTGATATACAGATTGCATGTTAATCATTTTTGTTTCCTCTCCCTTTAGAAGTTAATTCTTTCATTTTTTTCTATTCATTCATTCATTAATTGTTGGTACTGGGGATTGAACCCAGGGCCTTCACACTGAGTAGCATCCCCATCCCTTTTTATTTTTTATTTTGAAACAGGGTCTTGTTTAGTTCCCCAGGCTGTGCTTGATTTGGGATCCTCCTCCTCAGCCTCCCAGAGTGCTGGGATTACAGGCAGGTACCACCATGCCTAGCTTCAAGGAGTTTCTAAGGTTTTTTTTTTTCTTGTTTCATATTTATAGTATAAAAATAGAATGCTAAAATCAGGATTAAGAGTGAAAACTTTCTTTATTCCTCTTTACTAGAGGGTGCTAGATCTTGGATTTGTTGCTGAAGTTTTTACAAGTAAATACACTACTATGTTCTATGCTTGGTGCTAGACTGCATGGTGCCTGGTACTGCTTCTGTATAATAAAGAATCTGTCTACCCTTGATCTGGGTTCTTGGCACTGAATTCCTAAAACTCATGGATTTCCCTGAGTGCTAGAAAGTTATGCTAATAAGATGACTAATGATGAGTCCTTTGGTAACTTCAGAACCAGAGCCTCAGAGTGAGAGCCGCCCCAAGGACCTGATGTGAGTAGATATAGGGCTTTGAACCAGCCTTGCTCCTGGGGAGTGGAGGAGATTGGAAATCGAGTTGTGTTGTGGCTGGTGATTTAGTCAGATGTGCCTGTGTGATGGAGTCCCAGTAACAAAACCCTGAGCATTGAAGCTTAATGTTGCTTTATGGTATGTTGATATACATAGGGGTCGTGTGTGTGTGTGTGTGTGTGTGTGTGTGTGTGTGTGTCTGTGTGTGTCTGTCTGTAAGGTATGCCTCAATTTTGCAGGAAAAAGATATGCAACCCCAGCTTTCCTGACAGGGCCTCACCATGTGTCTTCATTGGTCCTTGGGATTTGTATTCTTTGTAATAAAATTTCAATAATCAGTATGCCACTTTTCTCTGAGTTCTGTGAATTTTCTGTTGAGTTATCAAACCTGAAGGGCTTGTGAGCACTTCCTGTTTGTAGCCAGTCTGTTGGAAGTGCAGATAGCACGGACACCCCTCCTGATTAGTGAGAGGCTTGAGTTGTAGACACTCAACTGGGGCCGAAGCAGAGTACTGAAACTGGATGAATAAATTCAGTAATTGACGTGTTTTTAGTGTAAAGTTAAATATGTTACGGCTGCTTAATTTTGATGTCGTGAAAAGGAAAGATACTGAGGATCTCTTAATTTGGAATATACTGGGTTGATGTTAATGTATTCCTGATAAATTCTTACTTAAAATAAACTTTGAAGATGTTGGCTTTCTTCTCAGATATTTCTCAGTACGGTCAGTGGGTTTGAGAACTCTGTCTTGGTTCTTTTGCTTGGTCCCCTTAATGCTCAGCATCCTGGATGTGCACCATCTCTGACTTTGAGTTTGGGGTTTAGAAAAGCTACCAGCTTATTGTGGGTTAGAACACCTGGTCTTAGCTTAGTAGAGGATGTGTGGCTTCCATGAAAGGTTAAAAACTGGCAAATTCTGTTCCATATTTAAAGAACTATGTCCACCATGTATCTTATTTGAACACGTGAGGTGGGGAGTCACCAAGGAATAGATAGCACAGAATGTAGTCAGGGATTAGTATTACACGGTGAAGGTCAGACCAACACATTAAAAACTCAGGCTAATACAGAAATGCATCACCAGCCAGCTGCTACCACTATTGTAACAACCCCACCTCACTGTCTTGAGACAATGAAAGTTTGTTTCTCCCTCACATCTAATGCGGGAGAAGAGTACAGGGGCTCTGTTTGTAGAGCCATTTGGTGACCTGACTTTCTTCCGTTTTGAGGCCTCATTTATACTTGTGTTTAGGTGATGGACACCAGCAGAAAGATAGATTGTACTCTAAGCCTGAGTGTAACACAGTTGCTCACATCTTGTTGTAAAGAAGAGTCATTTGCTTCCAACCCCAGAGTCAAGGGTGTGGAAAGAGGAGAACCAGAAGTTGGAGAGGAAAAGTAGCTACGCTGTGTGTGGGGACCAGAAAGTATGTGTAATGAATATTCCTTTATTCATTCAGTTCAGAAGTCTTATAGACAGCTTTCTGAGGTCTTTGTTTTAGTTGCAGTTTTTGTAGGTTTGGCAGAGCTTTTTGGAGTATAGAATCCTCAGTGTCTGTAGGTGAGTGGTACCCCAAAATAGCTTAGCCTTTGTGATTGTCCTGGCATTATTCAAACCTCAGACTGTGGAGGGGAAAATTTCCTGACCATTAGTATTATTACTACTTGAGTATGTTATTACTGTCCTCCTCCTCCTCCTCCTCCTCCTCATCATCATCATTTGGGAGTTTTTTGAGACAGGGTTTCACTATGTAGTTCAGGCTAGACTTGAACTCACTATGTAGTCCAGGCTGGCCTCAAACTCATAGTGATTCTCATGCCTCAGCCTCCTGAGTGTTGAGATAACAGGTGAGTGCCATCACACCTGGCTTTTGACTGTGTAAAGGAAGGACTCCAGCATCTCTTTAGGGATATCTGGTAACTGTGGATATCTGGGTAGCCCATAAAAGACATCCAGGAGTTTTAACTACCACTCCTCAGAGGTGCTGAGTTACAGAGCTCCAATGTAAGTGTATTGTTAGCCCTTGTGCCTAGAGTAGTTAACTTGCCTCTAGGAGTTGACACTTCATAGTTAAGGGTGCTTAACAAGATAGCTTATTAATTTGGGCCATAGTAAAAATACATTTTAGCTTATATTTGTGTAGAGTGACTTACACAAGGTAAATTATTTATAAGATTAGATATATGCCTGTGTCTTTACCTTAAATATTGAAATATAAATTTGGAGATCTTGCTGTCTCATCTAGGGTGATCCTGACTCCTGGGTTTGAGTGATCTTCCTACCTCAGGTTCCCAAGTAGCTGGAACTACAAGTATGCTACCACACTTGATTTTGGAATGTAATTTTAAAGTACACGTGACTTTGAGCCAGGTGCAGTTGCAAATGCCTGGAACCCCAGCACTTGGAAGGCTGAAGCAGGAGGATCAGCACAAGTTTGAGGCCAGCCTAGGTTACATAGTGAGTTCAAGACCAATTTGGACTACCTAGTGAGATGCTATCTCAAAAAAACCAAAAGAAATACATACATACATACATACATACATGGTCTCTAGAGCAGTTTTAATTTATAGAAAAATTGAGATGATCTTACAGAATTCCCAAATACCCCTCCCCCCATATAGTTTCTCCTGTTGTTAACATCTTGCAGTGGCCTGGTAGATTTGTTAATGTTAATGGATAAGTACTGATCAGTCACTGCTTACTGAAGTCTGCACCCTGCTCGGTGTTCCTTAGTTTTTTTCCTAACGCTTTCCCCCCTCTGGAATGTATCTCAGCACATTCCATCCCATTCCACTGTTGCGTTTCCCTAGGCTCTCCTTACCTCTGATGGTTTCTCAGACTTTGTTGTCCTTGCTGATTTCCATGAGTGCTGTTGCGTGCATTACTGGGGACTCTCTTGAAATTCAAACTTTTACTTATTATACAGCAGTTTGGGGATTATATGTTGAGACTGTGTCTAACCTTCAAGACATCGCTGAATGTCTCCCATGGTGTCTGTGCCATTCTGCATTCCCACCATCAAGGAAGGAGAGTTCCTGTCATTTTACACCCTTGTTAGTGTTTGGTAGAGTTGGTTTTTTGGTACAGTGGGTGAGGTACGATGTGTAAAGTTGGTCATTTAGTCTTGCTATCATTCTTTATTAAGTCTTTCTACAGAAACAAACACCAGCTTTTGCATACTATTTCTCTTGCAGTTAGCCTTAAGAGGATTGTGTGCTTTCCCCGAGACAAGTAACTGTAGCACATGTTTAAGTGGTATTTCATTTATTACATTAAAATTACCTTTTCTTTTTGCTTTCTTGTTACTAATAACGTAGAAGCTATATTCCGCTGGTGTTAATCTACAGTCTTGGTGTAGTGTCCCATGTTTAATTGCTTTTGTTAATTTTTTATTTTCATTTTCCATTCTTCAGAGTCATTTTTGCCATTTTTGTTTGTTTGTTCTTTGTTCATCAAGCTTTTTTGTTTCTGTTACATTATGTAGTTTTGTACCAATGGCTAGAAGCAGATCGTCATGGCAAGAGCCAAGATGCTGCCAATTCGACTTCAGGTAAAAATAAGCTAAAAACAAAAGATGAGGTGTTAGAAATTATTATTTTAATTTACCGAAGCCCGTTATAAATGCTTTCTTACTCGATTTTGCTTGGACAATTGTAGGTAATAGTTTGTATTCTGTTCTCTATTTGTATCTTAATTTTCATGAAAACCTTACTTGCTTCAGGCCTTGAAAAGAATGTACTCACTAGCCTTTTAAGCTCTCTTGGCATATATTTCCGGCTATGTTAGGAGAAAGGCTTAATTGCAGCTTAAATTTAGTAATTAACTTGGGAATACTGTTTGTAATTAACTTTGTAATTATTGCAAAGACATTAATAACTGAGTTTTGGGTGTTTTTTGGTTGGGGGCGGTGCTGTGAATCAAACCCACAGCCTCAGAAGGCTATTTACATCAATTTATAATTTTTTAGGATAATACTTAAAAGGCAAATTTTAACTTAAGGTTGTATATATACAGTTTCTATTTCGTGGGGGCCTAAATTTTCAAATCTAGTCATTTTTCCTGATTAGTCCAAGCAGTAAATTCTAAGAAGTTTTTAAAACATACATTCAAAATTCAAAGTGTAGGGTGTTCCCAAAAGGCATAGCCAAATTCACTTCTTTGACTGAGAAAAGCTGCATCTACTCATTTTAAATCCTTAACAGTGATGTTGGAACTTCTGCATAGTTGATACTTTCTCTTATTTCCTCTGAAATAATATTTGCCAAGACAGCTGTCTATATAAGAACCAAATTTCCTGTTGCTCCCTTTTTTAACTGTGTAAGAGGTGGTGGTGGTGGTTTTATTTTTCTTTTGCTAAATTTTGTGTTAGTATCCTGTAGGTTTTATGTCTTTGTGAAATTGTCTCGAGGTGATTTCCTTCTCTCTCCCTTTGATTCATTATGCCTCTGGAAGGTAATAGAACAATCATACTGAGAATGGCCTTCTCTGGCTGCTTTGATTTATCACCTGCCCCATTAATAACTAATATGTAAATGATGATAATGTTATTTTAACGAGACACAGGCAGGAATTCATAAACAGGTAAGTGGTGCAAGTCCTATCATGGGCTATGTGCTGTTTCTTTTGCTTCTGCAGTGTTGCCTGCTTTACTTCCAGGAGCGGGTGTAAAAACAGGCGTTGGAGGGCGGAGGAGAAGAGAATATGTCTCGTGGTTATCTCAAGATATGCTTATTGCCAAATCATTAGAGTCAGCAGCATACACTTTTAGTACCAAATTTTTTTTTCTTCAACTTAATCTGAGATGAAATGTAACTTTTTACTAAGAAGCAAGTAATTTAAAAATTCTTAGTATTCACATGAAAATCTAGTAAAAGCTTAAGGATTTCATTTACCTAAAATAACAATTTTGAACCCTGATTGTTCTTCAGCCACATTGAGTCTCAGACAATTTCACATTTTTCCATTGTTCCCCACACCCCTTTCTGGCACTGGGGATTGAACTCAGGGCCTTTAAACTGAGCTACCTTTTCAGCCCTTTTTTGGCTTTTATTTCTAGATAGGATCTCTCACTAAGTTGTTCAGTCTGGGCTCATACTTTTGATTCTCCTGCCTCAGCCTCCTGAGAATGCTGACTTAATAGACATGCACCACCACTCCCAGCCTCTGCATTGACTTTTTGATGTTATGTCACTTAGGAGTATGGTGCAAATGCTGATTAAATGTTCTTTAAAGATGCTTTTCACAGTTTCTCTTCTGAAAATGAAAGCTTTCCACTCTTAGAAGTAGAAAAATAAAGAGAAGCGGTATTTGCCTAAATAAGTCAGTGGCATCCCAGAGAAAATGATCTTCAGTTAGAATCTACAGTTTAGTTGCTTCAGCAGATATATTTAAATTATGTGTTCTTACTTAGAAAAGCTCCCATGTGTTTCATATTGTGATCTCCAACAAGATTTTAGAGTGTGACTTCTCCCTGCTTCTTTTAAGTTTTGCACTCAAAGGTGTTTCAGTATGTCTTTTCATGTTTTTACCCATAGTGGAAACCAAATCTAACAAGATATCAAAGAATGACTCATAAATCAGGTTGCTTTATAATATTTTTGGTTTTGCAGGTATTGGTAAATGACATTTATGTTTTGCTACCGTAACTAGTGTTTCATAAGTAGAAACACAGATGACAGAATGAAATTACTCCAAGGTGTTGTTATTCCTTGATCCCAGCTTTTTGACATTGGTAATTTAAGATCCATCTACATTAAAATATTTCATGAATTAAGACATGTGGAAATAACAGATATTATGGGAATTGATTTGGTCAAAGATCTTTGATAAAGAACTGATTTGACAGTTCTTAAATTTTCTCATATGAAATAGTTTACTTTTTTTTAATCTTTCTAGAATTTTGACAGATGAAGCTACCTTAGACTTAACTTGTTTTTTAAAAATGTTTAATGTGGTTAGTGTTTCTGTCCACTAAACTAAATAGCTCAATAGCAATCTTTCTTGTTTTGTAATTACAAAATTACTTGTTTTGTAATTTGGTTCCTAAAGAACCTGGATATGAAAATTACAATTATCAGAAAATTTTTTGAAAAATCAAAATTGCCTCCTCTGTGCTCTGCAGCACTGCGTCTGTGTATAAAACTTTAGAATCGTAAAAAAGTAGATTAGCTTACATCTGGATATTTCTTTAGTGAGTTAACTTTACATATAAAAGTATCACCCTGTTTTGAAATGAGTATAATTATGTTACGGCAATACTTATATTAGTGTGTGTTTTAGTATCAGTAATATAGCTAGTGTTTAAAATTCAGATTCTGAAATTTTAAGTGCCAGTCTCTTACTCAGATTTTTTTCAGTTGTCCATTGGGGATTTTACAACTCATAGTATTAAAAGTAGAACTTGAATCAGACATCAGCATTATCAGTAATGGAAAACAATGACAGAGTTTTGAAAAAGTTGTAGATACTAATTATTAATTATTTGTTGTAGGTGAAAATTTTGACCAGAGCCCTTTGAGAAGAACGTTCAGATCCAAAGTTCTGGCCCATTACCCTCAGAACATAGAGTGGAACCCTTTCGATCAAGATGCGGTGAACATGGTTTGTATTTTCCTTTCCTCTACAGTCTGTCTTTAGCTTTTCTTTTATTTTGTAAAGATGACAACAGTGGCTATATTTTGAATGTCCACATTATTTAATTTAATCCTTGGATAATTATGTAAGAAACGTAATATTGCCCACATTTTGCATATGTGTAAACTAAAGCTCAGAATCACTTCCAAGTGATCCCCACAGCCAATAAATGTTTACAAGAGACTCTCAAAACTCATTTATTTCTTACTATTAAATTGTATTGTGGGTTTGTATTAACTAATATATAGATACTTTGGTAAGCAGTGATAGCTTCATCTGATGGAAGAAGCATGGTTTTCATATTTTAAGAAATATTATATGATGTTGCTGTAATTCATCATTTCCACAGACAGTATGAGACGAGAATGGAACCTGAATGTATTGTTTAGACGTTAGTAGGTATTTGTAAGGAATCTGAACCAATGTAATGAGTTACTAGTAGTGATCTCCTTTAGAGAGTCTTAGAAATAAAATCATACATAGTTTTCCTCTCACTTTAGGAAGAGTCCTGCCTGGAACCCAGATAATATTTTAAGTCACTGTCTACTCTGTCATTAACGTAATTCAGGAGGCCCCAAAGTGACCAAACCAGGTATCTGGCTTCACGTGCTTAGGAATGGTTAATAGTGGGCTGAGGCCCTGTGATAGTTTTTTTGTTTTGTTTTGTTTTGTTTTGTTTTGAGAATTTTAAAGGCAGAACCAAAGAATATGAAAGACTCTATTACGTCCTGATACCCAGAAGAAAAGAAAAGAAATTAATATCTAGTAAATGCTTGCTAGCGACTTCAAGTATGTTAGTTTCATATACCTGTTTATGTGTCCCAGTGTGAATTCTTGTTTATATTTTACAGATTTCAGTAATTTATGCAGCTGGGTGTGATGGCACCTGCCTGTAATTATAACTCTTTAAGAGGCTGAAGCAAGAGCATTTCCTAATTCTACTTGGCAGTTTAGGGATACCTTGTCTCTAAATGGGAGAGGGAGCATGTGTGGAGTTCTAGCTCACTGAAGGCCCTGGATTCATCCCCCAGTACAGCAAAACAAAACAAAGGAAAATTAAATACCCACAATAGTAGTAATAATACTGATTTTTCCAAAGTCATTTACTGAGAATCTGAGGCTAAATCCAGATCATTTTTACCCTCTGTTTTCCCCATTTGTCATGCTAAGAAATGCTGTGTGTTACACTGGACCCTTACTGGTCTTCTGTGTCATAAGAAAGCCATTGCACCCTGAGCCTGCACCAGTGAGAGTGGGGAGTGCTAGCATGTTTTTTTTGTTTTGGTCACATTGAATGCCTGAAGCACTTGACACTTTGACTTGGATTCTTTACAGAGCACAATATAGTTATTTTCCCAGACCATTACTTAGTACCAGAATAACCAGAGATGCTTTTTGTTGGACACCTGGCTTCATCTTTAGTGAAGTTAGCATTGTTTTGATGCTGGGTAGAACACAACTGGTGATTATCTTATGCAATTTAAGGAGTCTAAACAAGCTTCTGGCTAAAATAGTCAACAGACAGCAGTGACAAAAAAAAAAATAATCCATCAGCTGCTATGTCAGCAAGTTAATAGAAAGGCATTAAGGAGTGTCTAACTGAAGCAATGGAAAAATGCATAAGAACATGAATAGACTAATACTTTCCTTAAGTTAGTAAAATATTTCAAAGTATAAATTCTGTGAGGCAGCCAAAGTGATGTTCAAAACCGGGTTCTTGGAATATGAGTCTCATCACTCAGAACAAAATCTGCACTTGGTGTGCTCTTTCCTTTAATCATTTGAACGAGTTAATATTGAGATACCCATGATAACTTTCGCCTCTATTTGCCAAACATTCATTGTTAAAGCAGTTATCAGCTTCCTTGATCTCTCTATGATAATTTTAAAGCTTGCTTCTGAGATTATTTTATGTAAGCCACAAAAATTTCCCTCTGAAGAATAAATGCAAAGGCTGTGATGATGGTAGAGTACCACACAGCAATTTGATTTCTGCTGCAGATTTAAAAGGATTTGCCATCAGCACTTGAAAATCTCTAAAAAGCATTCCTTTAAACCAGTTTGCTTTGGGGCCATAGATTTACTGCCCTTAATTTCCTGTTTGATTTATTAGTAAGTTCATTTGTAGGAAGCTATAATTTTTTCTTACCTAAAGATACAAAGCTTTGTCTTGCCTTTAATAAAATCAGAATCTCTGCCTTCTGTAGTGTTAGTTGTTTTGCCAAGAAGCCACAGTGGTGTTTTGAATAAAGGTCATTAGTTTCATACGTAAATTAAGTACCAGGAGCAACAGACTTTGTTAAATAAAAAAATCCTATGTGTATGAGTGTTGTGCAAATCTAGAAAATAAATATGTGACAGGTAAAATAATTTTTGAGTTATTTTCATGTGTTGTTGCTGACTCTGATTTTATGAAAAAAAAAAAATAAGTTGAAGTAACATAAACCAGAACAATACAACAATCACATATCCACACCCAGAACTACCATACCTCAACATCATTGCATACCTTTTATTGAAGGGATGTTTGTTTCATTTTTTGAGACAGTCTTGCTATAGTTCAGGCTAGCCTTGAACTCATTATGGAGCCCAGGCTGGCCTCGAACTTGTGGCAATCCTCCTGCCTCAGCCTTCTAAGTGCTGGGATTATAGGTGAGCACCACCATGCCCAGCTTGTTTTTTTTATTTGCAGTATATAAGTTTGGGGGGGGTGTTTGTTGTTTATTTGGGTTTTTTTGTTTGTTTGTTTGTTTGTTTGTTTGTTTTTGGTAGTGGAGATGCTATGCCACTCTGCCACTGAGCTACAGCCCCAGCCTTCTTCATTTTATTTTGAAACATAGTCTTATTAAACTACTCATCTGGCCTCAAACTGAATCCTCCTAACTCAGCTTTCTGAGTAGCTGAGATTATAGGGATGTGCCATTCATTACACTTGGCATGTATCTTTCATATTAAATGAAATAAAGCACTGCAAAACAGAGCTGAAGTTCTACCACTCTTCCCTCTGTCCCCACTTTTGTGTCTCTGAGGTAACTGCATGTTTGTGTCTGTGTACAGTAATGTTCTAGTAGGTCAGTCTTACCCTTAAGAATATGTGACACCTAGGAATTCTCAGGAAGAAAGAAAGCACATTCAATATGCTACCTTCTTACTTTCTGGTCCCTGAGACATGATACCCACACCTGCAATTTAAAGGAAGGGAGTTTTGTTTTGGCTCTCATTTTTAGTTCCTAGCTGGCCAGCTCTGAGGCAGGAAGGCACACAGTGAATGTGTCTGGTGGAGGAAAGCTTCCTACATCACGCAGTGAGGGGAAGAGCCAGCGAGGAGGGAAACCTTGTCAGGCCACACCCCCAGGGACCCAGTCCTAGCAAGGCAGCTGTGAGCTCCCATGATCCATCACCTCATGCCTCCCATAAGGAGTGTGAGGCTTCTGGGAGACATCTGGATATAAACCATAACAGTACCTTTTTAAACAAGTTGGATGGATTATGAGTACTCTATCTTAAATGTTTGTTCAAAATTAAATGTGATAGGTGGTACTTCTGGAAATTTAAAGGTCTGTTATAAAGTTCTTTGTAAAAGAGTGATAGCCAAAAGTAAAGGGTAAAAGGTTGGTAGAAGAAACCTAGCCAGATGACCATTTGGTAAGATTAAAAGGAAAAAGGGGGCTGGTCCAGTGGTGCACACCAGTAATCTCAGCACTCGGGAGGCTGAGGCAGGAGGACTGCCATGAGTTTGAGGCCAGGCTGGCCTGAACTCCATAATGAGATCCCATCTCAAGAGAGGGGGGAATATGCTTTTTATGTACTCAGCAAGTACTAGAATTTGAAACTGATAACTCAACATTGCACCTGTAGGTATGACTTCATAGTGAAAGGTTTAATTTAGACCCAGTTTATTTCGTGTCTTAAAATAACATCATAGATGTGGGGTTTTCAGACAGCCTTTGCTAGGGCAGGCCAACCACTTCCTTAGCATTGCCCAGCATGCTTCACTGGCATCTCAGACTCATCATGGCCCAAACCAGAATCATTTCCCATGTTTATCATGGGCAGTGAATAACACAGCTGTCTGCCTGTTTACTTAAGCCAGACATTTTGAGGTCATCCTTGGCAATTGTCACTTTCTTATCCTTTCTGCTAGGCAGTCCACTATCTATCTGTTTTCATACACACCCCATGCCCCAGACTGCAAGGCCTCATACCTTATCTCCTGAAGGGACTTGATGAGCTACTGAGAGGGTAGCACAAGATAGAGTTCCTTTAGCATGTTGTACCTTTTTGTAGAACCTATCTGATTGCAATTAAATAATTATAACTAAGACATACCTTGTTATGACTTGTATCTAGATGTCCCCTCAGTGCTTCATGCAGTCATAGGCTTTTCAGAAGTGACTGGGTATGGGAACGTGATGCTGGGATTGAGGATGGGTGATTACTGAATCTGTCCACTGATGGGTTTGGCACCTGCCCCAAGCCTGTAGCCTAGAACAAGTATAAAAGGGGCAGAAAGAAGGTGACAAGGTTGCTTTTTGCTACCTGCTGCATGCTATAAACTATTTCTCCTTTATGGTACCCCTCTACCAAGCCACCCTGCCTTGGAACCAACCCATTGTGGACTGAAACCTCTGCAAATCATGAGCTAAACAAATCTTTCCTCCTTTAACTTTGACTGTTGAGTATATTGTCTCTGCAACGAGAAAAGTACTGTAAACTAAGACACACTTCTTTATCTCCTGCTATAGTGTAGTCATCGTGAGGACAGAAACAGTTTTTTTACTCCTCGCTAGGTCCCTAGCCTTGCACATTGTAGGTGCTTACATTACTGAATAAACAGTTTGCTTATAATACTTTTCTTCCCGTTGTTGTCTGTTTGCGTACTGTCTCCTCTGCAAAACCGTCTGTTAGGCAGAAGTAGTTAAGTTCTCTCTATTCTTCATGTAACTTCTTGAGCACCCTCCATAGAAGTACAGATCACATTATTTTGTAACTGTGTTGGTTTCTGTGTAGGTGTTTGTCTTTCCTGCTAGACTAAGCTTCCTAAAAGAAGGGATTATTTTCATGTTTCTCTTCTGAATTATGTGACCTGATGTAATACATGGCATAAAGTAAATGTTCATTAAAGGGAAGAGTGGGAGGGAGAGAAGAAAAGAAAGGAAAGAAGGCAGGATGGGTAACCTTGCCAGTTCTTTCGGTTTTCTGAATAATTTTTCTTTTTATTTGAAAATGATGGGCTATGGAGCTCTAAAACTATAGAATGTGGTAAAAGGGGCTGCTAAAATTCTAGCTGAAAAGGAAAAGGGAAAAAAAAATAGTTGAAGTCCAGCCAAACTGCCTGAAAGTGACCAGAGAGATAATTAAAGACATTTGTTCACTCAAACTAAGGTCTGTGTGTGGACAGTCTTATTAACCTCCTTTGGTGAAAGTAATTCAGTCATAAGTGGCAATCTAGATACCCCCGACATGTCTCATTTTTAGTTGTTTTATTGTGGACGGGTAAGATGAATGCATTATTAGTAAATGGTATTGTCAAGTGAAAAAAGTACCGTGCTAGACAAAATCTTTGTATCTCAGATTTTCAGAGAAATAAAATACATCTTCTAAAAATTTATGATTCTTGTTTATTTTCTTCAGTATTAGTGTTTGAACCCACAGCCTTTGCCCTGAGCTACACCCTCACTCCTTTTACATTGGTTTTATTTTGAGACAGGGCTTCAGTGCATTGCCCAGGGAGGGGCTCAAAGTTATGATCCTCCTGCCTTAGCCTCACATAGTGCTGGGATTCCAGATGTGTGCCCTGCCCCCAGCTCTGATTCTGTGTTTTAAAAACAAAAAAGCAATTCATGGTTTTCAGATTAAGAATGTAATTTGGACTTTCTGACTTATAGGGAGAGCATTTAGGAAAGATTTTTCCATATGTCATCTGTAACATAGAAAATCTCCCTTCACTCTGAGCAAAGACGTTGGCAAATTCTTTCCGTAAATGTTTTCGTTTATTTATGTGCTCAAGAAAGCTGCAAATTTGAAAGGGATGGTTTGGTCACCGTTCAAAGTAGGTGAGCCCTGAGTTCTGTAGTTTAGGATGTCAGGAAAACCTAAAAATAAACTCCAGCTTTTATGCTAACTTTGGAGTCACTGTATTTCTGTATTACTACTTGACAGAGAGAAAACTTCAGACAGGTTCAAGAGGTGAACTAAATCAAGTCTTGTACTCAAAGCTATTGTATTTTTTGTTTTCTTGTTCTTTCATTTATAAATTCAACAAATATTGATGTGCCGTGCACCAATACGAAGGAAGTTTGAAATAACCAAGAGCAAAAATAATTCAAATCATCTCTTCTACAGTCTTCGTTGACTGTAGTAAATGTGTCATACGGATTTATTTTTACTGCTGAGAGGAGCTTGTTTTTTTTATTATGATGAGAGCTGGCTTCCTTTAAAGACAGAAAAAAATCCTGCCTGTATGTCCTTCCCCTGTACTTATTATCCCCAGTGCTAAAAATAGTGTTTCCCTAGCAAATCCAAGTATTTGTTTTATTCATGTCTACAGCTTATTTTATTTAAATATACTTAGTAACTCAATTATTGTTGCATATAAATTATGTAAAGCTAACTCCGTCCTCTCAAAGTCTCATAGTCCGTGTGTGAATAACAAAGGCATGCTCATTGTCCTGTACGATGCTCAGTCTGTGCTCAGTGTGTGAGTACAAAGGCAGCTCACCCATTAATCGTGCTGCTGCCAGACCAGTTGGTCTGCTCCCTGTCCAGGGGCCAGTTCCTTAGCAGCTGGCCCTGAGACCATGAAGGCATTGCCACCTTAGAGGCTGGATTCTGCAGCTCAGCTATGGGAAAGGGCAGGGCCAGGGGGCTACAGAGGCTCCCAGATGAGGGAGCTTTTCCTCACCCCAGCATGTCTTGTTTGTTTCCTTGTTTTTTTGTCATTTTCCTCTTCTGTCCAGGACATCAGAACCAACCTCGGACTCCTGGGCTGGTTCACAGGACAAGTGCATCCCTGCACACAGCAGTGCACACGCTTAGTGTTACCTGACGTGAAACCAGAATGAAGAGGGCCAGTGCACGCTCTGGTCTCATCCAAGGGCTGTTGGATGCTTGGGGTTGTATAAATCTGAAGAAAGATGACTAGCAGTTAACTCTTCATTACTTGAGCACAGCTTTTCATTAGAATTTTGAGTGCAGGCCTAAGGGACGAGAAGCAAAAGTAACTTGGCAGGGACATCTCCCCTGGGGGCAGTACCCTGCCTATGGCACAATTTTCTTTCTGTCCTTAGTTACTTTTTACTTTGGCCCCAAATTATACCTTGTTTTGTTTTGTGGTGCCGAGGAACAAACCCAGGGCCTTGTGCATTCGAGGCAAAAACTTCACCACTGAGCCAAATCCCCAGCCTGATAACATTGTTCAATGTGTGGTACTTATGAATATTTAAGGTTCTGAAATGAGCTATCAGCTCTTGGTATTTTGAAATCTAGAGATCAAATAAAATTAATGCTAATAATATATCTCCATATAATGTACATAGTATACAGGATACAAGGCCTTAATTGCTTCTCAAAGAATTTGAGAAGTGACATTTTAATAGCTTTTAAAGGACCAGAACACTACTTTTTATAGAAAGGTAGAAGGTCTCTAGAGTTTATGTAGAAACTTAAAAGGAGGTAAGGGAGTGTGTTGAATACCTGTGGCTGCATAACAAACCATCTCTGGCAGCTTTTTCCATAAAGGTTCAAGTAGTAAATACTTCAGGGTCAGTGTTCAGCTCTACTGCTGGTGCAACAGCAGCTACAGACTGAAGTGTGTAAGAGGAAGTGTGACTATTTCCAGAATCAGTGATGCATTGTGTTTGAGCTAAGGCCACTACTTGATAATTCTTGATTTAAAACAAGACCACTCGTGTGCTTTGCTCACAAATGTGTGATTTGCTGAATTGGCAGGGCAGCCCCTCTCTGCTCAGGGTCAGACCGCTCTGAAGACTACATCTGAGAGCCTCACCTGGCCCTGTTTCCTGTGCCAAGAGTACTATAGGGGCTTCTTCTGTCGCGCCATGCTCTCCAATTGGTCCCTCCAGTATAGCTGCTTCTGGTTCACCAGACTCCCAGCCTCAGTGGCTGGCAGGACAGGAGGAAACTGGGTACCTCCTGTGATATTTTCCCTGCCATTTCATTTTACTTGAATTGACCAAGGCCACAGACAGGGCTCCCTGTGCAACCATCTGCTTTGTACTGCTCTGGGGACTGGAGCCAGGTCCTCCATGCGGAGCTACATCATAGGCCTTCCCTTATTGTAAAACAATGTGATGCTAAATAGCCCCTGCAAGGCTCAAACTGGCCTTAGTCTCCCAGAGTATGAACCCTCACAATCAACTCCCAAATGATTTTGTAAATAAGATTCTTTTAGAAAAACCGCATTGTTCCTGTGTATGTTCTCAGTGGCTGCTTTAAGTGCATTTGTAGTACGTGATGGTCACACTCCTTGTATGGAATCCGTGCATGGATGTAACATATCTTCATTCTTCCTGCATCTGCACCTCTCCTCTCTCCCCTTGCCTCCTCTTCTCTATCCCCTTCCCATGTAAGGAGTATCTGTCTTTCTAATTCCTGTTATCTAGTTTTTAATTTTACTCTTTTATAATTTGAGTTTTCATATAAGAGAAACTATATTTAAGTTTGTGTGACTGATTTATTTCACTTAACATGGTCTCAAGGTATGTCCATTTTCCTATAAATGACTGAAGCTTATCCCTATGGCTCAGTAGTACAGTGCTTCTATGCTACAATATTAGAGTTAAGTAGTTGGTGACCCAGACTATAGCCTTCAGAGCCTAAACTTTTTGACTTTATGTTGACATTGGGGAGGGGCACTGGGGATTGAACCCAGAGCCTTCCCACTGAGCCACATCACCTTGTGATCTGCCTGTCTCAGCCTCCCAGAGTGTTGGGATTACAGGTGTGTGCTACCATGCCCAGCTTTCTCTGCTCTAGGCAGAAAGTGTTTGCAGCTGCCTGGTCTAAGTGCTTTTAGCAGTCTACCAGCTCTGGGCAAGGGCTGGACTCTCCCATGTATGGGGCCCTCCCAGTGAGGTCTGGAGCACAGGAAACTGCAAGGGTGCTTGAGCCCTTTTGAGGCTGCAGACTGTCAAAGAGCAAGCCACACAATGTCCTGGGGAGGCAGATGAGTACCAGCCCCTTCCTGAGTACACCGAGCAGTGGGGTGCGGGGGGGTGAGGGCTGGGGCTGGTGGGACTTCAGAGTCAATTCTTGGGGAGGCCAAGGGCTGAAGCCAGGAGACATGTGAAGGTGGGATGTTGGGGGAGGTGCCCAGAGTGCTCAGCTTTCTCCTCTGACCTCTGCCAGACCTTGAGACAGTGCTGCTGCCCTTCTTGCTGGTGGACAGGTGCCAATCACCTGACACGTCTGTGCTGCATCCCTCCTGAAGACCCTCTGAGGCTGCCGCTGTCTTCCTCCCACTTGGGTAAACCTCAGGAGGCTCCCAGGCCCTGGCTCCTTGTGATTTCTGGTTATCTCTGTCCCCTCCCTACCTCATCTTTTGTTCCTCACTCACGCTGACCCTGTTCAGTTTCAGTTCCTCAGTCTCCATGGTCTGCTGCTTTCTCCCTCCTCTTCTATGAGGAATTAAATGCTCCAGAGCTTTCACGCGGAGCTACACACCCAGCTTTTTATTTTTTGAGACCAGGTCTCACTGAATTGCCCCATTGGGCATGTACTTCTGATCCTCCTGCCTCATCCTGCCGAGACCCTCTGGGCATTGGCCCTGGCGGTACTCTTACCTGCAGTTGTGATCTTGCTGTGCTCAACTCTCAGCATGGTCTTCAGCCTCCCTGCAGGGCCCTGTCATCTGTGCTTTCCTGCTGTGCTGTGTAATCATCTGTCTCACAGATCAGGAGCTCCAGGGCTGCAGGGACCGTGTTTTTGTCACTATTTTAAATTGTAATTTTTGAAGTGTTTTTAAAAATTCAAATTTCTTATGCATTTTAAGCATCTTGGGTAATTTTGCTCCCAAACTTGGCTCAGTTCTGGATAGTTTTCAAAACCTACTCACATCTCTGCTACAGAGAATATAAAATGTCTTGTTCTTACCTTTTGCTTCATAAAATAAAAAGATTTTAATTTTCAAAATGTATTTTTCTCAATATATGTATATATGTATGTATATTAACGGTATAGTTAAAATGTTTATATAACTAATTTCTCTGCATTCACTGAAGAGAAAGGTTTGCACTGGTACTGTTTGTACAATCAAATGCAGATGTTTTGCCCTCTGGGTAACTGATTTGGAGATGGCAATGCACAATGTATGTACCATTGCTGTCCCCTGATTGTTGTTTCAATTTTTTTTTTTTTTGCTCTTTGAAATAAAATGGGTTTGGAAAAAAATTATTTTTCTAAGATAAATATTCTTTAAAATAGTGAAAATCATACTGTTGTTTTTAACTTTTTTCTATGTATCATTTTATCTAATGAACCTCCTCCTGTGTCCTTAGTCTTCTGAAATATTATTGTCATTACTAAAGCAGTGGTACTGAAAATGAAGTGTTTCAGCACATCTTTGCATATTCTGCCTTAGATTTATTGGAGCAGCAGAAGAAAGAGGAAAAGAGGTATAGGTGTTGTTCAAGGTCACAGTGTTAGGCAGAGGCTTCCTGGAACCAAATCAAAGATCTTCTTATTCTTAATAAACTCTACATGTGATGCCCACAGGGGGATACTTTTCCCTTACATCCATGTGTGATGTACAAATAAGACACACAGGCCTGATGGTTTGGCCAGAGTCCTTCGGGGGGAGGGGTTAAGTTAAATCTGGCTGAAGCTTGTCTGTTTGAGTCTTGTCACGTTGAAAGAGGAACTTTTGTTCTGGTTTGAAGTTCTGATGCTCCCCCTCTCCCTCCACAGCTGTGCATGCCTAAAGGGCTGTCTTTCAGGACACAAAGTGATAACAGAGACCCTCAGTTCCACTCGTTCATAATTACTCGGGAGGATGGCTCTCGCACCTATGGCTTTGTCCTCACTTTCTTTGAAGAGGTTACCAGCAAGCAGATCTGCACAGCCATGCAGACACTGTACCAGATGCACCACGCAGAGCGTTGCGGCAGCGTGTGTGCGTCTTCCTCCTGCAGCATGGACTCGCTCTCCAGCAGTGCCGACGAAGCCGATGCCACCTCTCTCCTAAAGCTCCAACGCTACAATTCCTATGACATCAACAGAGACACCCTGTATGTTTCAAAAAGTGTCTGCCTCATCACCCCGCTCCCATTCATGCAGGCCTGCAAGAAGTTCCTCATGCAGCTTCACAAAGCAGTCACCTCGCAGCAGCCACCGCCCTTGCCACTGGAAAGCTACATCCACAATATTCTTTATGAGGTACCCCTTCCACCTCCAGGACGCTCACTTAAGTTTTATGGTGTTTATGAACCTGTTGTCTGCCAGAGGCCTGGGCCCAATGAACTCCCCCTCTCTGACTACCCCCTCCGAGAGGCCTTCGAGCTCCTGGGACTGGAGAACCTGGTGCAGGTGTTCACCTGTGTTCTGTTGGAAATGCAGATCCTTCTCTACTCACAAGGTAGGTGTTCTTTGTACTTCATTGTCTAAAAACAAGTACCTGTGCCCTCAACTACTATATTTCCTTGAATCATATTTTTAGAAGCAAGTAATGAATGGCCAGGCATCTTCTGTTTCCCATCTGGGGAGCAGGTATGAATGGAACTAAAGGCTGCAGTGGCTATAGAGAAACAGCAGGGAATATAAAAGTGCTACCAAGACATATCTGGGTGTATTTTTTTAAAACAATGGACTTTTTTCCTGATAATTCATAATCATCATTAAAGAAGCATTCTTTCTTTTCATAGTGCAAGGAACATGTAGACTGATTCTTTACAGGTTAGTAAAGGTGCACGTGAAAATTCCGCTGTATTGAGAGGAAGAAGCAGCAGCCCTCAAGTAGTTCCCAGCTCACAGGAGGGGACAGGAGGCATGCGGGCAGGAGACAGGCACCACTTCCCAGGCCCAGCCATAAGCTCAAGTTGGATATGTGCGGGCTTGGGCTTTTTAAGACACAGAAGAAAGGCGTTGTCTGTATAATCATTTATACAAAGCTGTCCAAACACACAGAAACTGTCAAATTGGGCTGAGACTGGCTCAGTGATAGAGCACATGCCTAGGACACACAAAGCCCTGAGTTCAGTTACCACCATCACACTCCTTTTTAAAAGAAAATAAAAAAGAAACTAATAGATGGAGTTCCTTTGTACCACTGCATCTGTAGTAACTGATGTCAAGCCTAGACTAGGTACCAGTTCCCATCTGCATGAACTCAAAGGAGAGTGATGAGTGAGCACCTTCGTGGGCAGTGAGGGGATTGCAGGATGGGCCTGTGCATGACGCCTTCAGGAAATGCTGCAGAGATGTTTGGGTTAGAATTTTGCTAATTTAATTTGTATTTAGGCTGGCAGAATGAATTATAGTGCCATCTCCAAACTGCTGCTATCAAGTGCTTATTTTACCACTTCACTTGTTTTTATTTTTCTATTTTAAATCATAAGCAAGGCTGAGCCAAGTAAGCTATATTTGTACTCCCCATCTTGTGTGTATGTTGACACTGTTTGTGTATTGACAGCCTGTCAGGAGGTTGTGTTTTCTTTCAGTTTATGCTGCAGAGTTTTCTTCGGTGGTGTGTTCTGGTGCCGGTTTGTCAGGAATTCCACTCTAATGGCCGGTCTAAGTTTCCTCCTTCCTGCCGTCTTCCTGAGTGCTCAGCATCACCTATAAACTATCCATGTCCAGTTGAAATTTTTAAATAACTTTCTCTTTCCTTTTCCCTGAAGAGGATAGGATTAGAGAGTTGCATCATATCAGTACTTGCATGGGTTCAGATTTTGGCGTGTTTCATTTTGTGTTAAGGATGTTTCATTTATATTGGTTTTGGAAGTCCTAACAATCTTGGGTTCAAATCTCTGCTTTGTCCCTGACTATTGTAACCATGGGCAGGCTGCTTAATCTTCCTGTCACACCAGCGAGGTGGTGTGATGCTCCAGGGAAAGACTGAACACAATTCTTGTTGCCACCACTCACTTATTTGCTGACCATTCCAGGCACTTCCTCAGCTTTCCTGACCCAGAACTCATTTATACACTGTCAACAGCATTGGCTTATGCTCATGGGATTAAATGGAGGGGACAATTCCAAAATGTATGTGTTTTTGTAGTGTGCCAACAAAGTGAGTTTTGTGAATGGCTATAAACTTTGTAACACCTTTCTTTCCATATGACACAGAAAGAAAAGTCTAGTTCTAGAAGCTGAGTTCATGACACATGCCTATAACTCCAGTGACTCGGGAGACTGAGGCAGGATCATGAGTTGAAGGATTTTGAGTTGAAGGCTAGTATAAACAACATAGTGAGACATTGTTTCAAAAAATAACCCAAGCAGTGCCTCAACTCACAACCTTCATTCTCTCTACCATTCTGGTAGCAAACAGAACTGGATCAGAACAAAATCAAATTTCCCCATAAGGTTAACATTGAACCTACACACTGAATTTGATGTGGTTCTCACTCAATTTTGTTTTCAACCAGAATAGTAAAAAGAATGACATTTTTGAACTGAGGCTCCATAGTAAATCTAGTCCTGTAATCTCAGGATTCACTCTGTTGTTATCAGCATATGGATCAAGTTACCAAAAATTATTCAGGGCACAGAACATAGCCATAAATATTCTTCATTTGATACTAAATTGGTATATATAGTCAACTCAAACTTCATAACAGACTCCTCCTTAATCCAACAGGACAAACTGGTCATATAGATCAGAAGAGTAGAGGTTAAAGGGTAAAGGGCAAAAGTTCAGGCCAGACAAACAATGAGACATAAAATGCTACTTTAAAAAGTGTGATGATGAAAAGTTTTGTTTTTCTTATTTAAAAAAAAAAAAAAAGCATGGCACAGAGTAGGAAAGAACATTTATTAAGTTTCTGTTTGAGTTTTGAGTTTTTTGGGTGGCACTGGGGATTGAACCCAGGCCTTTGCCTTTTAGGCAAGCACTACCCTGAGCCACATCATCAGCCCAACACACTGACTGCTGCTTAATGAAGCTATAATTTAAATGGTCACATGTTGGATCTTCACAACTTCATATCAGTATAATTTACAGAGGAGGCTATGGGACTGACATCATTAATAAGAATTATAATCATGTCAGCCATCACTTGGGTAGTGTCAGTTACACCCTGAGTGCTCTGTAGTGATTAACTTTCGTCGTCAATCAGTTGGAGGAATGGTCAGAAAATAAGTGAGTGGTGGCAACAAGAATTGTGTTCAGTCTTTCCCTGGAGCATCACACCACCTCGCTGGTGTGACAGGAAGATTAAGCTGGGCCCTCTCACCTTCCCCAGCCGTCTCTGTCGGACCATAGTCAGCTTCTCTGTCGGCCTCTTAGAGCACTGTCCAGCAAGTACTTGCTGAGTGTGAAGTGGAAGCCCTGTGTACATTTAGGTTTGTCTTTCTCATTATGAAAGAGGTTTTGCTTAAACAAATTAAATCCAGGAGTTACTGTGTTGACTTATACTTCAGTGCTCCTTTCCTTTCCCAATTCTGGAAGGGGTTTTCAGGGCATCTGTTTCATTTCCTCCTCACCATTAAAGGTGCAGCATAACATTTAAAAATGTTGCGATTGCCATGAAAACCCAGAGTGAGTTAAAGTGGATGGATTTTAGTGATGGGGTTCTATCTAGATTGATTTGCAGTTCTGGTTGGTAGCCCATGGAAACAGACCCAGTCTATTATGGAGGGATTGCGTACATCACATACACTTCATGGTGGCAATCAGCTAGACATGTGAAGTAGAGAGTGCATCCAAGAAATAAAGACTCTTCGAGGAACCTTCAGATCACATAAAGGGCCTTTCTTGTGCAGCCTGGAAATCTGTAGGGCAGGATAGGAAGTAAGATTTTCCTTTCAAGAGAGTAGCGAAAAAAGACAGGGAGTTTTAAATGCCAGCTTCTAATCTGTAATGCCAGTAGCAAAAGCCTGAGGGACATGTTGGGCCCTGCTGGCCATCTCTGGCTCTTCACAGAGGAAATCTGCAGTCACCTGCTTTTGGGACACACGGAGAGCCCTACACTTTCACCTTCGAGGTACTCCTCTGCCCACCCACTGCTGCCCTTCCAGGGAACTGTGGGTCGTCCTGTCAAGAAGTGGAAGCACCTTAGGTTTTTCTGAAACTTTTGGGAATCTTTCACTCACAAATTGCTAGTCCTCTTCAAGCAGACAGCCTAACTTATTGGTATGAGTTTTGTTTTTTGGGTTTGTTTGTTTGTTTGTTTGTTTGTACCAGGGATCAAACTCACGACCTCGTGCTTACCAGGCAGGCACTTACGCCACTGAGCTAAATCCCTATCCCTTGGGTAAAATGAGTTTATAAATCAAAAGCAAACCTGATATTCTAATGGCTATAGAGTGGCTTCCCATGGATTCTAAAAGTAGAATTTGCCAGCTTTGACCAATATTTTTAACTTCATGATAAATGCAATTGTACTATTGTTAAAAGTTATTCACTGCCGAGTGTGGTGGCTCACACCTGTAATCCCAGCACTCGTGAGGCTGAGGCAGAAGGATCATTGTGAGTTTGAGACCAGCCTGGGCTACAAAGTGAGCTCAAGTCCAGCCTGAACTGCATATCGAGACCCTGTCTCAAAAAGACAAAAAAAAAAAAAAAAAGTTATTCATGATGCTTTTTAAATGACCAGACAGACTCAGTTGAGACAGAAATATAGTCCTGTACTACCCTTTAATAGTCCAATTTTCAATTGTCTGTATAGTTGACCAGATGGCCAAGCTATTGGTTGCAGCCCAAAAGAGGTAAAAACCCAAGATAAAAGAGTGTTTATCATTTAGCTCTTCTGTTACTGCTAGGAAAATAACATGCAGGTCAGTCAGCCCACTGAATGGATTTGGTTTTACCTTCTAAAGCTTGATTTGGTTTTGCCATTCACCTTGGAACTCCATCCATAAACCAAACAGCTACTTTTGGTAGTTGATTGGTGTTCGTGGGGCCCAGGCCAAGGACAGTAGAACCTGGCAGCTTCTCACACAGCTGTGGTCAGCCTGGGCAAAGTCTCCCTGCTTTTTCCCTCTTCACAGTCCCATGGTACTGTGATCCACTGTACCCTGTTCTGTTTTGTTGGAGACCTCTGGACAGTGCCCTCTCCCATTAGAGAGAGAGCTTTCTTGATGTCACTGGGGTTGCCATGGGTATTTTGGGCTTCAAGAATTATTTATGTCCTTTAGTCAGGTCAGTTTCAGTTAACATCAGATTAAAAAAAAAACTGGTCTTATCCCTCAGGTGTAAATTGTTGACCTCCAGGCTTCCGCCAGGGCCCATGTAGGATTTGTGTGTACAGCACTGCAGCCTCTGTGCCACAGAGGGCAGGCCCAGGACTTTGACTTATTCTCAGTTAATGTCTTCAGTGACATGCGTCATGCTTGCTGTTTCATAGCGCTAGGTGAAAAAAGTGTTCTCTGGTCAGACATAAGATCCTTCCCCATAAGACATTCTGGTAAAACTGTTTTAAGTATTCTAATCTCACTCAAGCTCCACGTTAATCCTGGCAACAATAGCATTAACATTAGTGATGTCTTAGCCTATGGGAAGACATCAGCAGATCTTGGTACCGCAGTGGGAGTCCCAGAACCCTGTCTTTGTCCCCTGACCATTTCATGCCCCACCAAGGAGCTGTGCCAAGAGAGCTTGATCCTTTTGTAGATCTTTATCTTGATTAGTCTGTTTCCCCAATGACTGTCCATTCATCTATCTATCCTTCCTTCCTTCTTTCTTTTCTTTCCCTCCTTTTCCCTTCCCTTTTTTCTCTTTCTTTTTGTGTAGTCCTGGGGATTAAACCCAGAGCTTTTACACTGAACTGTATCCCTGATCCTTTATAGTTTTTATTTTGAGATAGAATCTTGCTAAATTATCCAGGTGGGACTCAAAACTTGTGATCCTCTTGCCTCAGCCTCCCAGAATGCTGGGATTACAGGTGTGTCCCTACCACATGCCTGCTTTATTTGAGTCTTGTAACATTAGGAAGCTGTTGAGGGTCTTCTGGTTTACTCAGCATTGGATAGTACTCAGACCTTTATTTCAGCGTGGTACAGTGGTGCACACTTATAATCCCAGCACTCTGGGAGGCTGAGGCATGAGAATCATAAATTTGAACCCAACCTGACCAACTTTGTGACTTAAAAAAAACTTGTCTCCAGAACTTAAAAAAAAAAAACAGGGATGTAACTCAGTGTACCCTGAGTTCAAGTCCCAGCACCACACACACATACACACAACCTTGTTTCAATCCCATCAGTGGCCATTTTTATCTGCCCCATTTTGTTGTAACCATTTAAAACTTTCTACCTGGCTAGAACAAGTCTTTTGGCTTGTCTGTCTATCTTCATAGTCTCTTATTAACCCATCTAATGTTTTTATTAACATCTGTAAGATGAGAGGAAGTGGACCTAGCAAAATCAGTAAGAGCTTCTCAGACTGTCCAGGAGGCTGAGGCAGGAGGATTGTTGAGTTTGAAGCCAGCGTGGGCTGCATAGCGAGACCCTCTTTCAAAACATCAAAAGTAAATAAGTAAGTCAGTGTCATAAAGGTCCTTCAGGAAGCCAGGGACACTGATCTAATTGAGGGAAGCCCTCACACTGTATACCAGCCTCAATTTCTTAGTTTTTTGCACTGACCCCTGGGCTGCTTTTATTATCAAAGGTCTTAGAGGTTCTCTTTGTTGGTGCCACATAATTTTTCCATTTAGGGGTGGTTTTGAGGCTTGTTACCAAGTTTGGACCAGCCAAAATTTGCTTAATCCAGCCTCAAAGTCTGACCTGGCAGTCTAGCAGTCATTTTTAGCTTTTGCATGTAACAATAACCAAGGGATTTTGTTTTGATTTTTTTCTTCTTGTGTTTTTTTAGTATCCAGTAAACTCCCTAGAGTTGATCCTTCTCTAAAGTCCCAGTGGTTTTACCTTTGGTGACTGATCTTAGTACATCTGTGGTTCCAAACCTCATTCCTCTGTGGGTGACCATGTGGCCACGCTGAAATCAGAGGTTCCCCATCCTTCTCTTCCCAAACATATGTTCTCAGAGGTCTGGGACCTCTGGTGACTTGAACGTGTTCTGGTACTTTCCAGCTAACACCTGCTCTGCAATTCAGTTCCTCTCTGACACCACTTGGAGTTCAGTCTCACGAAGCTTCCCTCACTTCCAGTTCCAGCCACAAACACAGCACCAAGCTGCCTATATTTCTTTATTACCAACTCCAAATTCAGCGATTTCCTTGACACCCTTCCTCCCTGTAGGTTGGATAACTCGCTACAGTGGTTCACAGAACTCAGGATAGCACTTTATCTCCTATTAACTAGTGTATTTCGGTAGCAGGAACTACCAAATGGAAGCTATGAATGGGAAATGTGGGGCCAAGATTAGGTGAGCTGTGCTTTAATGACCTTTTGGGTGTGTGGCCCTCTTTCTCCTACTTCCGGAGGACTCATTAAGCCTTTCTAATCCACCCCCCACTCTCATCCCCACGCTCCACAGTGCAGTATCTTCTAGGGAAGGCAGGCAGTCTACATCTTTAGGATGTACAGTCCTTAGATAAACTTTTATCCCATTTTTAGTTCCATTCCATGAATCTTAATATCTAGTATTTTTGTTCTAAGGGGTCTCTGTGTGTGTGTGTGATACGCATGTATGTTGCAGAAGACTGAACCCAGGGATACCAAGCTACACCCCTGCCTGAATGTATGTACATATTTACATATATATGTAAGTCTATCTAAATTGTTCAAGTTGACCTTGAACTTGAACTTGGATCCCTCTGCCTCAGCCACACAAAGTATCTGGAGTTACAGGCACGGATCACCGTGCCCTGCTAGATGTGTTTTTTATTGTGTCATTTTTTTCAGGTGACAGTTTCTTTAAATATTAAATGCTAAAGTTTTTCTTGCTTGACAGTCTGAGGATAATTTCCTTCTACCTTCTGATTTTCCATATGGATGTTGAGAAGATAGCTATCACAATCACTTTAATTCAGTAGTCTAGAAATCTATCTTTTCATTGTACTTACTGGTAAGGTTTGTTTCATTTCGTTTTTAACAAAAACAGGTCAACATGGGGACACACAGGCAAAAAGGGGTGCCCAGGTTGGGTGACTGGGGTGCAGTTGTGTGCTCACTGTCCTTGCTGTAGGCCAGAAACCAGAAGCAGGAGGGCAGTGTCTGCAGTGAGTCTCTCTGCAGCAGTGAGAGAGCCGAGCCAATCTGTGTAGCAGTTTGAGGCCGCACAGCCATCCAGTATGAAGAGCTGGCTCCAACCTCATCACAGTCTGGGAGGTTTATATTTGTAATCTAGGGAAAACTTACTGGAATTCTACTAAGTAAATTTCCAGTCTTCCACTTCTAGTGCAGTCCACAGAGAAAATAAAGAGATAGAGACATAAGTCCAGTTAGAACAGTGACTAATTGGAACAAAGGCCATGACCCAAGGCCAAACCTAGGTTTTATTCATTTGTAAGGAGGGATGGCTACAGCATGAGTGACTCTGAGAGTGGCGAGAAGTCTGAGTGCTGTGAGCTGGGCTAGGCAGGAGGCACAATAGCTCCTCTGCAATATGCAGAGACAGGTAGCAGAAAGAGTACTGTTTGCCTCTTAAGTTTGGAGGAACTGCATTGCAGAGTTTGAGAAAGTGTCTTTTGTTTTTGGGCGGTGCCTCAGCTTTGATGTGTGGCCCCCCTGTCCTGAGACCTCACAGACTCTTCTCTTTCTCGAGCCTAAGTCTCAGCCAACAGCTTGGCATCTCAGTCTAGCTCACACTTTGTAGGGAACTATAGGTGGGGCATCACCTGCTGCATTGCTTCAAAAGCTGCATGTCAGCACTCAGCTAGACCTGTGTGCATTGCTTAAACCCAGCTAAGGGGGTAGTATTAACCTAGTCAGCTTTGTGCAGATCAATACAGAATTAGGCCAACTTTGGCCAATATGGAGACAGAAGTTCTTTCAGGGAGAAGCATCCTGGTGGTCCTCTACACCTGGTCTAAGTGGTAACCAGTCAGTGTATCCAGGCTTAGAGCCATGCAATCCTTCAGCTGCCCAAGAAGTCTGTCAGAGGCACACTGACACTCCAGCTCCTCAGCAGTGCATGGGCATGGCCATGCATTAGTGGCCTTAGACGTGGCCTCATGTGGGCATCAATCCAGGAGCCCCACCAGAGCCTGTACTGCCTTGGCCATGCCACCACCATCCTGTGTCCTGAGGTACTGCCCTCAGTGAGCAGACCTGCACAGCGGTGCTGGCAGACTGTGCAGTGGGCCAGCACCAGGCTGAGAGACAGCAGAGGCCTTTACCTCCATGGGATCTGCACCAGAGCCTCTGCTGAGCAAAATTTTGATTATATTTTATTGTTTAATGTAACTAAGCTTAATACCTTAGACTGCATGGTAATATATCATTTTCTTAACAAATTAATCGGCACTTCACCATGTAGTAAACCCTATATCATGTGGTAGAAATTCTTATTTCTTATTTCTGCTCATTAAATATTTGGTGCCTACAGACCAGCCATTGAGGAGGCTCAGGGAACCAGTATGGGCCACGTAGCAGGATCTTGTCTCTTTAAAAAGGTAAGGGTATGTGTAGACAGGGTCATTAATTACCCTCCAGGAGGAAGTGGTAAATTAGGGCAGAGAAGACCCATAGATACAGAATTATAGTAGACTTTGATACTGTATGAGATGAATAATTACTTCCTGGTGGAAATAAATACAGGAGACTACTGAAGCCTGCGGGAAGGTCTCTGGAGTGATGGAACATCTGCCTGAGAGAAGTGAAGTGCTCGGCCAGAGGACATTGTAAGCAGAAGGTCTGGGAGGACACAGCACACTCTGGGAGGAGCTAGGAGCACACAGCATGGCTTCCTGGGTGGGGGGGAAGGGTGGCCTCGTGGGCTACTCAAAGGCTTGTCTTAGGTAGTACAGTGACTTCTTTATACTTTGTCACCTTGAGTACCAATGGAAATTATTCCCTAAATATTTTAATTTTTAAAGTGCTGAAAAACATTTTCTTTTATGTCTTAATTCAGTTTAAAAGAATGGTCTTGTTTTTGCTCAGTAATCGCAATATTTAAAATGATGTGACATCTTAAACAATCATCTGTAGAATATGGAACTGGAAGAAACAGACATAAACCCCACAAGCGGACAGAACCATGGTGAAGGAGGAAGAACTGTGTGCCGTAGTCTTTGAATGCTGGTGGAAGGAGAAAATAAGTAGTTTATTTCTGCTGCCCAAGGTGGTGTTTTCCATAGTCAAAGGAAGGAGGACCCAGGCACTGTTGCATTAGAATTTGTGTTTCTAGGAGATTAAACATTTTCCAAGGACTGGGGATTTAGCTCAGTGGCTCAGGCACTTGCCTGGTAAACTCAGGGTTATGAGTTCAATCCCCAGTACAAAAAAAAGAAAGAAAGAAAGAAAAGTAAAACATTTTCCCCAACAGCTGTAAATCTCATAGCTAAGCTGCTAGGCTTTGATTTAACTCTTCCAAGGCCTGTCCCTTTCAGTTTAGACCCAGCCAGGAGACTGAACTCACAGTCATTGAGGATATAGTACAGTATTATGAAGCATCAACAGAAGCCTAGCAGAGAGACATAGAACTCTTAAGGCAAGCCAGGGAGGACTAACCTTCCCAGAGTCTGGAGAAAGCCAGTAGGTACCTGGCTCGGGGCTGGTGTTCAGTCCCAGGGATAGCAGAAAGCCATCTGATAGATTTTTCCTTGGTGTGTTAGAAAAGTAAGAGCAAAGAAAGGAAAAAGAAAAAGGCCTTTAATGAGGGCATGGGAGGGTTACAATAGAGTACAAGATCCCCTCGGGGCAGACAAGCTGTGAGCTTTTATTCAGTTTGATAGGGGGTAGAGTTTGAAGGGGCAGGCAGAGTGACGTTTTGACAGGATTGGGGGACCACTGGTACATGCAAAAAGCAGGGAGTTCAGTTTTCCAGTTTGGAAGAGGAACTCGGAAGTCAGTGTTGAAGGGAGCCACATGTTGGGCAGGCCCACGCTTAGCCTGGCAGCTCTTCACACGGGCAGAACCCATCACTATCCTCCAAGGCACAGATGAGCTGTGCTGTTGAGCAGCAGCTGGATGCCTTCGGGTACCCCTGTGGGGTATCCGAGTGCGCAGTGTCTGGGCTGCAGGGCCCAGAAGGTGGGACCTGTGACTGGGGCAGTTACCACCAGCTGTTCAACATATTACAGTGCTGGGCAGCCCCACACATGGCAAGGACAAGCAGACACAGCACACTGCCCTGCAGCCACTCCTTTGTCCTTTGCTGGCATAGCTGTAACCTTTCAGTGATGTGTATAGCACTTAAGGTCCGCTGATTAGCACAGAGCATGCAGAGTAGACATGAACCTACAAGGCAGTCCATGAGTTATTGGCACCTGATTTGACTGCCAGACTCCTATTTTTCACTTGCACCTGGTTTCTAATCCAGAGAGAAATTTTGAAGAGCCAAACCCAGGGCCTCGCACATCATAGCAAGTGCTTTACCACTGAGCTGCACCCCAGGCTCTGTTACAGCTTTATACTCATTTCCCTCCCTGTAGATCAGATGTGAGGTAAAATCACAGAGTTGCCTTAATTTCTGACAGCCCAATCCAAAGCAAGTCTTCATTTCCTCAGACAGTCCTCAGAATTATCCAGGTAAAACCCAACTTCTGTCCTAGACACTTTCCTCACAGGGTATCCAAGAATGCCTTCAGCTCTTAGGAACTCATCCAGCTTCAAATAAAGTGTGGTCCTGGGGGTTTTGCCTGAAGAGCATTAAAATAAGAAATAAATTAATAATTTCCCTTAACCAAATAAATCTTTTCATTCCTCCTTTTTCTTAAAAAAAAAAATCCTAAGTAAGGTGTTCTAAAGTGTTAGAGGTGAGTAAAAAAATTGCAGAAAGAATATAGCCCTGCTTTAAATTATTAAAGGGCAAAATGTTCTTTTAATGCTGTAGAAAAGTTACTTTTTAAAATCTAGATTTTCATTTTATTGTGTGTATGTTTAAGAAGCTAGCTGAGTTAGAAACATTGACTTTTTAAAGTGATTTTTAGGCCCTAGCATGCCTGCTGCTGAAAAGCTTGCCTTCCTTAGATAACCAGCACGGACAGGAAGGAACAGACAGATACTCCCATGCGCCCACAGCCTGCCTTTGGAGACCCTTGCTTCCTTCAGGCAGCCAGTGCCCACCGACAGAATCAGACAAACACACCCTTCTGTGCCTGCCATTATCCGGGGAGTCCCAATGTAGACACGCAGACTGAGAGAAGCAGAAGCCCTGCCACCACACACCCCTGGCCATTGGGCAAGCTTCTGTGTAGCTGCATGGGTCTGGAGAAGCCTGCCCCACACCCTGCTACCTCCCTGGAAACCTGGGTTCAGAGAAACCCATTCCCCTACACTGCAGAGGGACATCCAACATGAGAAGTACCTGGGACCCCACAACCAGCTTCTTGGGAAATTGTCAGGGTGAAGAAGCAAATGGCAATCTCAGACCCCCAGTCCATACAGAACAAGTCCGAGAGGTATAGTCATGGAAGAAAATAGCAGTCACACACCTGAAACCTCAGAGAGGATAACAACTGGAGTAAAGAAGCAACTTCATGAGATTGTAAAAGTAATCAGACCAGAAATAGTATCTCAGGTAAAAGAAGAAATCACAAACATAATGAAGAATTGCTGGGCATATCTAAAGAAGGCATAGATTAAAAAAGAGGAACATAGGAAAATGATGGAAACCTTGAATGAACAATATAGGAAGGAATTATGATACATGAAACAGATTCAAAGAGATATCCAGGAAATTTAAAAAGTTGATTGAGAGCTGGCAAAACCATTGAAAGAGACTGAAGAGACTTTCAGACCTTGAAGATAGAATCACAGCTAGTAATCATGAAAGATCTCTTAAAAATAACAAGAAAACAGCAGTTCAATGGCTGCAAGACAACACAAAAATAATTTAAGAGTGATAGGTATCAGTGAAGCCAGGTGCAATGGTGCATACCTGTAATCCCAGCACTTTGAGAGGCTGAAACAGTCCGAGGATTGTTGCAAGTTTGAGACCAGCCTGGGCTACAAAGTGAGCCCAATGCCAGCCTGAACTGTGTAGTGAGACCCTTTCTCAAAAAAAAGACCCACCCAAAAAAGTGAATAGGTATTAGCAAAAAAGCAGGGGTGTCAACACAAATGAGATAAAAAGACTGTTTACAGAATAGCAGAAAACTTACCAAATTTGGGAAAAGGATCTGGCATACAGATAAGTGAGAGATATGGAACTCCAACTAGCTATAACCAAAATAATTCTACATCCAGACCTATAATAAGATCCCAGAAATTCAGCACAAGAACAGAATATTAAAAACACAAACCATCAAAAGAAGTTTGGAGTGAAGTGTTTCAAATCCAAAAGGAAACAGCTTCCAACCCAGATTGATGTACCCCACAAAACTATCTTTCAAGATTGATGGAAAAATAGATACTTCCGTGATAAAGAACAACTGAAGGAATTCATGACCACCAAACCAACCCTACAGAGAGTGCTGAAGGACAGGTAGAGAGAAAGATGACCAGGGTTCCAGGAACAGCAGCAGAGGGGGATCCCTCCCTTCCCTGGAGGAGACATGGCACTGTAGGAAGTGCCTTTCCGGTCCCTGCGCTGGGGAGCTGCAGTCAGTTCTGAGGAGAGCACTCCAGGAGAACCTCAGGGTTTCCAAAACAGTATTCTCTCCCACTCTGAGCAGTTCTGAGGAGAGCATTCCGGTCCTACCACAAGATTTCCAAGCCAGTGCCATCCTGCTCCCAGCCCTGTGAGAGAAGGCCTGTCTCACCTACACTGCACATCGCACCCCTGTCGCTGCACAGTAGGTGATACAGCACTGATCCACCTCTCTGCACAGTCTCCGCCACCTCCCAGAGCAGCAGCCAGCTCCACCCTAATCTGCCCCTTCCGAGGGCCTTAGACACAACTCTGTGTGTGTGTGTGTGTGTCTGTGTGTGTCCGTGTCCGTCCATGCATGCCAGGTAGTTGGGTCAGCTCTTTGTGCTCACAGAGCTGACCCTCAACCTTCAGGCTGCCTCTTTTTTTGTTTCAGAAGTACTCATGTGAAGAAGTTTTTACCTAAAATTTTAACGTTAATAATGAGTCAAAATAAATTTTTAAGCATCTTGAGTTTGTGATACATTATTACCAAAATACCACTATAGAACATTAAAAATAGTCATTGAAAATTACAAAATTTAATTCCACTACTCGGGAAGCTAAAGCAGGAGGATTTTGAGTTTGAGGCTAGCCTAGATTACATAGTGAGGCCCTGCTTTAAAAAATGAAAACAGTGTTTTCCACCACCTCTCCTCCCCCTTAGCACCGCTCCAGCTACACCTCACTCACCCTGAGCTCACCTCACCCTGAGCTCCCGGCTCTTAAAGCTAACACAGCCACTGTCTCCTGCCAGCTACCACCATGATTATCTATCAGGACCTCATCAGCCACAATGAGAGGTTCTCTGACATTTACAAGACCTGGGAGATCGTGGACAGGCTGTGCCTGGAGGTGGAGGACAAGATGGTCAGTAGAACAGAGGGTAACATTGATGACCTTCTCATTGGTGGAAATGCCTCCGCTGAAGGCCAGGAGGGCAAAGGCACCAAAAGCACAGCAGTCACTGGTGTTGATATTGTCTGAACCATCATTTGCAGCAAACCAGCTTCACAAAGAAGCCTACAAGAAGTACATCAAAAGATTATATGAAATCAATCAAAGGCAAAGTTGAAGAACAAAGACCAGAAAGAGGAAAACTGTTTATGACAGGAGCTGCAGAACAAATCAGACACATTCTTGCTAATTTCAAAATCTTTCAGTTCTTTATTGGTGCAAACATGAATCCAGATGGCCTGGTTGCTCTCCTGGACTACTGTGAGGATGGTGTGACCCCATTTATGATTTTCTTTAAGGATGGTTTAGAGATGGAAAAATATTAATGGATCCGGAGGCTACTTTGGACCTATCTCTTGTCATAACTGGCTGCTGCTTGTCACCCACACAGCACCAGGATTTTAAATAAATAGGACTGATGTCATCTTGAGCACTTTTTTGTTTATTTTGACTGTTGATTTACTTGGAGTGGAGGCATTATTTTTTAGAGAAAAAAATGTGTCATGTAGGTTGTCTAAAATAAAGTACATTTAAACTCATTTGAGAGAATGCCTTTTAGTTTAATACATGTGTAAACTGAGTCCATTGCAGTGTTTGTGGAGAAGACAGAGCCTAGTCACAGATCACTGCTAAAAGCATAAGACTGTCTTCAAATAACTTCTGCATTGGAAAGTACTTCTGAGACTGGAACATAAAACAAGAATCAAAGTGTTAATTCCGAGTTGCAGTGAAGGGTAAAGACTGTGTTGTGTACAGCAGTGCCAACACTTATATGTTTCATCACCTACAATGAAGTAGTTAACCCTTGAAGAGATTACCAAAAGAATAAAAATACTTAACTCAGTTGGGAAAAAATAAAAATAAAATATGAAAGCAGAGAGAAAAGCCAGCACCTCCCAAGAATCAGCCTTGCTGGGACTGGGAGGACCCACCAAGAAATCAGCTAGCCAGACTTTCTGCCCTGGGGCCAGTGGTCTGAGCATCTCTTGGGAGGATGACCATATGCAATATAGCAAATATGGGGGATTTCCTTCTGTCTTGTCTTTGAAGGCCAATATTTTTCTCATTGTTTTGCTTTGTTCCGATTGTTTTTGCTTTATTCAGTATTCTCTTTTGATTGGTTTTATTCTGTTTTGGTTTTGGTTTGATTTTGCTATACCTGATGGAATAGACAACTTTTTTGTAAAGGTAACTAGATATACGATGGTAGCTATTGTTGTTTTCCTAGTATCCTGCTTCGAAGTTCTGTACCAATTTTGCTGCAATGTTTTGATTGTCTTTGTTCTGTTTTGTTTTGTTGTATTTTACTGTCTTTTAAAAAATGAAAGCAAAAAATTATCAAATGGTACAAAAAATGTTTTAATGAAAACCATCCAGCTTCTACTTCCTCAAGTGTTCCTTGAGTTGCTGTGAACTAAGTAGTATCTGATTGACAACTCATAACAATTTGTTTTTTGTCTTGTTGAGACAGGGTTTCACTGTGTAACTCAGGTTGGCCTCAAACTCTCAGTGATCCTTTCTGCCTCTGCCTCCTGAGTGTTAAAATAACTGGCATATACCACCACACTCAACCTCATAACCATTTTAAAAGACTCCCCCAAACTCTTCTTCCTCCAGGCTTACTGTGTGCACAGTGCATTCTGTGAGATTGTTACAAATCCACAATCCCTTGTCCCAGTTCTCAAATGCAAAAAATTCTGAAAACCAAACATTCTGTAACTCATTTATCAGCAAAACCAGACCAAACCCAATAGTTGTTAATTTTTCTACTCTCCAAAACTTTTTTTTTAATTTTAGAATAAAACCAAGCAAAATAAAATGAAATAAAGCCAATCAAAACAAGAGTGTGACACAGGATTTCAAAATAGGATAATAAATCAACAATGGTTACCATAATGCTTCTTGTTATCTTCAAAATAGCTGCCCATAGCCTTAGACCTACTAAAATCAACCAAACAGAAACAGAATAAAAACAATAAAAACAAAATAATGAATGTAACATAAGATTTCAAAACAGGATATAGTAAATCAAAAATGGTTACCATGATATATCTTGTTATCCTAAAAATAGTTGCCCATGTCATCAGATACAACAAAATCAAACAAGGTAAAACACAAATAAACAAAACAATGAGAATGATACAAGACTTCAAAACAAGGTAATAGGGAATTAACAATGGCTACCACCTTCAGAAGGAGATCCCCATATATGTATGCTACATTGCATATTGTTATCTTCTGAATAGGTGATCAGACTACCAACTTAATGCCTGCAAAATCAGTGAAACACTAAGCACTACCAGCATAAAGTTGTATTGTACCTCATTAGCCATCATCACAGCCTATGTTTCTCCGAATCAACTGGGGGTGGGGGGTTGGCTCTTGTCTCCCGGCCTGTGCACCAGAAGAGACTGGCATTTGGCTCCCCCCTAGGCAGCTTGTGCATGGTGCCAACTCACCAGAGGTCTTAGCTTCTCCTTGGCTTCTTGTTCTCCCCATCCCCACCCCCCAGGTCCGCAAATGGCACCGACTCACTGGAGAGGACTGGCATCTGACTTTCACCCAGTCAGCCCATGCCTAGAACTTTTGTATGGTTTGCTGTGAAAATATTAATGTTTCTGATACAGGGTGCTGCCTTAGGTAATCCACACATATGATCTAAGTATAATACTATTACCTTTCTAAATTAAAAAAGAAATCTAATTCTGAAGCATAGCTGAATTCTAAAACATGTCTGCTTCCCTGAGATCATGGGCATATGTGAGTAACGTCTGTGACAGAGTGGTTTAAGAGAACCCTAACCCTAATTGAATCCACCAGGGCCTTCACCTTGAGCTGCATCCCCAGCCCTTCCTTTTTCATTCATTCATTCGTGTATTTATAGCCTTTTATTTCTTTTAAGGGAATATAAATTCACATGCCAGTGATTTTAAGAAGCAAAAAGTGTGATGTTTTCTGTCTACCAGCTCCTCTCTAAAACCAGTTAAGTGAGATCACTTAACTCTCTCATGGTGGTGTAGAACTGACCTGTTTTCTGTATCAGATCATAAACAGTTTACTTAGTTTAAATTTTTTTTTTTACATTTTCTCATTTACTACTGCAGTTAGTTTTACCATGCTTTTTCCTTCCATTTCTCCTTGTTCTGTGCAGATTATCAGCGCCTGATGACGGTGGCAGAAGGCATCACCACACTCTTGTTCCCGTTTCAGTGGCAGCATGTGTATGTTCCCATCCTCCCTGCTTCCCTGCTGCATTTCCTTGATGCTCCTGTCCCATATCTGATGGGCCTTCAGTCAAAAGAAGGAACCGACCGCTCTAAATTAGAGCTTCCTCAAGAGGTAACAAGCTCAACGAACCATGAAATATTTGCTATGGATTTAGGTGAAGTCTGCTTGGTGAAGTAGCACTGTCTCTGCCCACTTGTGTCTGTCTCTCCTGAATCCCCAGTGTGGCTAGGGTAGAGCTGAGCCATCAGGTGCCGATTTTGCCGCCAGTTGGTTTCTACAGTGTAGCAGTGAATGAAAAACTTCATAGTAGGGCAGTGGCAGTTTTCACAACCACTGATTTGTGAAGATGGAGCAGCAGTTGCACAATCTCGTTGCTTTACTATTCTCATGGCATTTCATTTCTTTTCCATATTCATGCTGTAAACTTTGTTTTTAAGCAGTAAATCCCAAGCCTAACATTTTAAAAATCATCATGCTGTTATTAGTTGAAGTGAATTTGATTTTTTACCTTCCTCAAGTTAAAAGTAGTATCTTTCATCAGGTAGGAGACATGGAAGCTCTGCTGTTCTGTTTTCAGACCCACGGCCAATTGTCAGCTCACTTTAAGTGTTAACCTGGCTTGGTCAATGAGAAAAAAATCTTAGCCTCTCGTTTTTTGATACCTTAATGTTACTATGTTTTTTGTGCATTGTATTTTCAAATGTTGTTTAAGAGAAAAATAAGCAAGAATTTTTGAACACATTCAGAATCTAATATTTGCCTGTTAATGGTCCTCAGGACTATGATATAAAACCTTTAAGGTGAAATATTGATGAGAGAGGCATGGCCTTTTAAGAAGCATGGACTTGTTAATTACGTCATATTACCAGCTATTTAATTCACACCTTTCTTGATAGAATCCCTAATGCTGAGCTTCACCTTTATTTGTTCCTATTTTGCATAGAGATTCTCATTTAATAAGTGAATTTAAAATAGCACATTAAGCCACATTATACCTACTGATGATTCTGGTAATTGTCTATTGCTTACTTTTATTCTAATGAATATTTCCTTACCAAAATTGACTTTTTTGTTCAAGGAAAAAATAGCTTGATTCAGGTTATACAAAATATATACTCAAACTTTCTTACTTTGGGGGGCTTTTTATGTTATTCCCCGCATTTTGCTGCTTTTCTTCATTCCCTGAATTATTTGTTTTCTCTTTCATTAAATTTAGTATCTTTTTGGTTTAAAGTTCTTTAAATTTTCAAAGAAAAAGACTAGCCAAATCCTTTTTGTTTTAAAGGTTTAAATAATGTGATCTCTTTCATTTTTTAATCAGATTTTATTGATACATTTTAGATATACATAATAATCACATTCATCATAGAAAATTTATACCTGTACATGATATAACTTGGTTTTTTTTCCCCATTCTTCTACCCTCCCTTCAACCTCTCCTCACTTCCCCATTTACAAAAGCTTTGTTTCCATTTTTTACTTTTCTCACTTTTTTTTTCTTTTCCCTTTTTTCCTTTCCCCCTCCCTGTTCCCCTCTCCATTTGAATATTTTCTTCCTGTTTCTTAATACCTAATACACATTTTGGTCCTTATTTACAGTTTTGGTTTCTCACACCTGATCTATTTTCTGTGTTGTTCGAATGATCTTTTATAAGACTGTTTAGATAAGTATTATCCATTTTACGTAAGTGCTTTTAGGAAATTTTTAAATGCCACCTTGGTATATTTCTTATTGGGAAATCTTTCTATGTCTGCATGTATCTTCTGCCTCTAAAGAAAAACAGGGTAAAAATTCTGAAAGCTTTTGTAATGATGTCTGATTTTCAGTCATGACCTCAGTACTGAGTAGGAGTGTGTGTGTGTGTGTGTGTGTGTGTGTGCACAACTGGAGGTGGAATCCAGGGCCTATACCAGGCAAGTACTCTGCCACTGAGCTTCACCTCAGCCTCTTAATACTAATTAATACCCACACTTGTCTATTCAGAGTAATATGAAAGAACCTGAATCAGCTGGGAAAATACCAGCACTTTAGTATAAAAACTACAAATTAGGTGCATTGTGTTTTAGAAGAAAAGGCTAAGGAGTGCATCGCTTTGGTTCAGTGTTATTTTACAATGAGATGAAATAATGTCTCACATAATTTTGGGGAGGATATGAGTATAAAAATATCCATCATAGATGTTAAAAAATGACTTGAATATACTCAGTAGTAACATTTCCTACCCCACTGCCCTGAAAAATATGAAATAAAATAATGGCTAAAAATACTGACAAGGCTTCTAAAAATAGTAAAAGTGATAAGTTTACCAAACAGTTAAGAAGTATGATATTAGTTGTTAGGCAAAGAAGATGTGATGGTAGTTGTTAGGTTTAAGGAGATATGACATTAGTTCTTAGGTTAAGGAGGTACGATGTTAGTTGTTAGGTAACAACATGAGTGCTCAGATTTAGCATTAGCCACCCTCTCCCTTACCCCGTGACGCGCAGTGAGAGGCGCCATTGCCTTTTGTTAGCTTGTTTTTAGGGATGTGAGGAGCACAAGGGAAGAAGGCTGTGTCTTGGAGATGAATTGCAGTGACATCTCAGTTTCTGTCATTCTTGCTCATCTTTAAAGTAAGAGGTAGGCAAAAAAAATCAAGAAAAAAACTGAAACCCAATAGCTTCTGCTGCTCTTTTTGTCATAACTTGCTTTGAAATTCTGAGGAAATATTTTGTTTTATTATGGTCTGGGGATCAGATCCAGGGCCGCCTCACACAGGCTCAGCAGGCGCTATAGCTCCTGGGGGAGTATCCGAAATGTTTTCCTCGACTGACTCAGCTCCATTGAGAGAAGTCAGCTAGTCACTGCTAGTCAGCGTGAGGGCCACTGCCCCAGCTCAGTCACTGCATGCTGCTTGTCCTTGCTTACGTTTTTGACTGTGTTTGTGTGACTTTACCACTTATCTCAGACCCTGTGAAGAATGCAGTGAGTGACAGCAAGATAAGTAAGAGATAAATTCAACTTCCGTAACAATTACTACCTCCTAAATAGCACATGTAAGAATTGGAGGAATAAGAGAACTAAGAGTGTATAGAGAATAACAGAACCTTTTGATTAGGGGTATAAAAAGGCTTACTCATGGAAGAGATCATTGTTTCAACTTTTGAGGCAGCTTTTGTTGCTTCTAATTGGAAGTAATTACATGTCATGAAGGCTTGTGAGTGGTATCAGTCAGTAGAAATTTAAAAAAGATTTATTCCCAAAAAGTGTCAGATCAGGCATGGACTATATTTTTTTTTTATCATGCATGTAATCCTTATTTAGCTCATCTGATAGAGTTTTAAAATTCTAATAGTGTTAAAGAGAGAAAATAAATTACCAAAACTCTCATTGTATGGAACAGTCTGTTTTAGAAAAAGGGCTTTTTGGTTTTCTGCAGTACATTTTCATAACTCAAGTTGCTGTTTCTTCCTCCTTGTGATCATCAGAACTCCTTTGGACCCTTTCAAAAAGACACAAGTGGGATGAGAGAATTTTGAGGAGCAGAAGTACAGGCCAGGAGCTGAGATGCCAAACTTCCACATCCATACACTTCAGTTCAGCTGAGATCACAAGGCATGGCCAGCTTTGAAGTGTCATAAAACATGTCCTTCTGTCTTTTCTTGGAAAGAGGACAGGGACTGAAAGGGGACAGGCAGGCATTAATGGAAGAGGTGGTACAACATGGAATAGTAGGAGGGTGTTTGTTAACCCGTGGATTAGCAAGTTACAGAATTTTTCCCATTTTTAAAGATAATGAATCATCTATTTGAATTATGGTGACCTACTTTCTCATTTTAAGCATTTCAATCTATCCTACTTCCTAGAGACTGAAGACATGTATATAAAGATGTGGCCTTACAGAAAGGTGTGGACTGCACTGCTGTCTTCAGCAAGATATAACATGTCGGCTCTTTCTTTGTTCGTTTGGGAATTGAACCCAGAGCTTCATGCATGCAAGGCAGCACTACCACTGAGCTGTATTCCTACCTGCCTTCCTTCATTTTTAGACAAGATCTCACTAAATTGCCCAAGTTGTCCCTAAACTTGAAATCTTTATGCCTCAGCCTCCTGAGTATCAAGGATTACAAGCATGTACTACCCTATCCAGCTCATTTCAGCTGCTTATTTTGAAAAGGTATTGACATGAGAGACAAGGAAAATTTGAAAAATGAAAATAAAACCAAAAAATGCCAAAAACCATCACTCTGTTTGAGGATATCCAGTGCAGTTGCCATTTACCATCTTGGGCCACAATTTCTCAATCTGCAAGACTAAAGAGCTTCATTTAAAGGTTACATCAGGCTGTGGGAATCATCATCAACTGTTATAACAGGGGAAACGTTGGATTTGTATTGTTATTTTGAACTTCACTATATTTATTGCTTGTTATCTAACACAGTGAGAGGAATCAGAAGAAAAAAAACAAAGACTGGCCAGTTGCTTCTCCTTTCACCTCTCTGTGCACTTTGAGATCAGACAACGATGTGAACTGTCTCCCTGGTGACCTACATAGAGGGGAGGGCAGGCTGAAGCTTCTGGCTTGCTTGTCCCCCTACTCCAGGCCATGCCTCAGCCAGCACCAATGGGCTTGGGATCAGTTTTCTGGAACAGACTGTGCCTGTCTCGAAGCTCAGTGGTCCTTCTCACCCATGGCCTGCTCTGATTAAGATAGTGAGAGGTAGTGAGGTAGAGTACTGTTGGGCATTTACTACTGTCAAATATCCAAGGCAGAATCCAGGTTTTATTCAGGGACTTGGCCTTTTTAAGTTTTTCATATCTACTCAAAAAATACTTCCCTTTATTCAAAACAAATTCCAAGTCTAAAATGTAAGCAGACTCAAAAAAATTTCTTCTGATTCTTGTTAACCATTTTTTCCTCAAGACTCTCTTCTGAGTCACCTTCTAAACATTCAGAGACTAATCATTTGTCATTATCCAGGCACTTGCTTCCACTTCTTTCTGCCTCCTGCTTTTTGTCCTGTGACTTCTAAAATGGTTGCATTATTCCAGGGAATTTAGTTAATTTTGGTCAAGTGACAGTTTATGGATTATCTTTCAATTGGATTGATCTTTGCCAATTCTGTCCCATTTCAGGCTACTCTAGCTTGTTTTTAGCAGTTACTGTCAGTTCTAAGTTACAGATGCTAGAGCAATGGAACATGGAGAATGGTAAAGCTCATCTAGTGAACATTTGACCCAGCAATGTCTATTTTTGAGGTCCATTGAGTCCGGACACCTTTATACATTTAGGAATGCCTGATGGATGCCAAACACTGGAGCTTCTTGTCAGATTAGAATAAATTCCTGAGATCAAGAGAAGGCTGTTCATAGATATTAATTATGACACAAAATACCTGGGGGGATGTGATAGCAAAAGAATTTTTTTTTTAATTCTTAAATTCAGGCAGCCATACCAGAGGCTGAGGCACTGGTAGTAGACCAGTGACCTCAGCTCTGGGCTTAACCACATCACATCCCTACCTCATGCAGAAGAAGACCTAGTGAACTCTGATGTAGTTATGGAGAAACTGCAGTTATGAAGAAATCATGTCCAGTGCCAATTGTTCTTGCTCATGAGGATAATCATAACTTTGAGCTTGATGAGGAGGCTTTGGCTACAGGAGCACATGCATGATCTTAACATTGTTGTGGTGCCTGTGGTAGGAGTTTTTCATAAAGGAAAATCTTCTCTGCTGGACTTCATGCTTAATCCTCATCATAGGCTTAACAAGGATTCTCAAAGTTAGATTGGTGGAAACAACAAACCATTCACTGGCTTTACATGGTGAGGTGGTTATGAAAGAAAAAACAGCACACAAATTTGAAATGAAGTACTTGCAATGACAGACCAAATGGAACAAAAGTGGTTGTGCTGCTAATGGATATGCAGAGTGCTTTTCGTAGCCATTCAACTTGCAAAGACTGTGCAACAGTTTTTGCTGTGAGCACTATGGCTAGTTCTGTCCAGGTATATAATTTGTCTCAGAATATTCTAGATGATCTTCAACACTTGAAATTATTTACAGAATATAGAAGACCTGCAATGGAAGAAGAAATCTATCAGAAACCATTTCAGACATTAATGTTTTTTATTAGAGATTGGGGTTATCATTATGAGCATTCATATGGTTTGTAAAGTAGAAAATAATTTCTTGAAAAGAGATTGCAGGTAAAACAAAATCAACATGAAGAGCTACTGAATGTAGGGAAACATGTTCATAATTGTTTCTCAAGTCTGGGTTGCTTCTTTTTGCCACATCCTGGTCTTAACATTGCAACCAACCCTAGTTTTGCTAGGAGATTGAAAAATATTGATGAGGAATTTAAATGACAGCTTGCGATCTTGTTCCACTGCTGCTTGCCCCTGAAAATTTGATAGAAAAATAAGTGGATCTAAAGTCACTTGTAAAGATCTTGTAGAATATTTTAAAGCTTACATTAAAATATATTGAGGAGAAAAACTTGTACATCCAGAGTCCACACTTTAGGCAACAGCTGAAGCTAATAATCTTGCTACAGGAATGGGAGCACTAGCACAAGCTATCTATTGCAAAGTATGGGATCAAGCTGTACATTGCACCTTCGACTCTGGAGCAAAAACACCTGCATCTCAAGGAATTGGCAATTAGACAGTTTCATCCTGTGAAAAGAAAATGGATGGAAATGAGTTTTGCCGTCATTATCAGAACCGACTTGAAGCTGAAACTGAAATTTTATGAAGCACAGTGATGGCAAAAATATTTTCTATGCTGCTTGCAATGTGTATCTCAGAACTGACTGGCCTAAACTCTATAGCTGTCTTGTGTAACCTTGTCATGGGTTAGCACTGACATCCCTTTGTACTTGGGCACACATTAAATACTCTGGGGAATTCAGAGAAATTAGAACAGTGATGGATCAGATTTTTTTTTTTTTTTTGGTACCAGGGATCGAACTCATGACCACACACTTGCAAGGCAGGCACTTATGCTGCTGAACTAAATCCCGGGCCCTCAAATTGTTGAGACACTATGGGAAGAGGTACTGAAGACCCTGGATGACAGTCTGATGAAGGAAATCATAAGGCAGTCTGTAACATACTGTCAGAGCAGGCCTGCCTGACCAGGTATCTCTGCATACCAGATCCAAGACACACTAATGGTCTATCTCCTCATGGACTCCATGCTCCTTTTTTCATGCTTGCTGTGAAATCAGAACTCAAGTAAAAATAAAACCAAAGTTTACAATCAAAACCAAATTCTGAAATTCATGGAGTAGGGGTGTGAGTTAGTGGTAGAGTATATGCTTATCTTTGGGTCCAGTCCCCAGCACCACCAAAAAACCAAAAAGCTGAACCTTGAGATGGTTAACATAAAAATCAATAGTTTTTTTTTTTAAGTTTAACAAATAAAAAACCATTGTAGCCATAGGTGGCAGGCTACACCTGTGATCCCCAGCACTCTTGAGAGACTGAGGCAGGAGGGTCACAAATTCAGGCTCAGCCTGGGCAGCTTCACAACACCCTGTCTCAAGAAGGGCTGGAGATATAGTCATGCTGAGGCCCTGGATTCAATTCTAAGTACTGAAACAAAAACCCACCCATAATCTATACTGTCATTTATAATGGTTGGCAATAATATTTAAAACATACAATTCTTTGTATTTTTTTCTCTTTCAGGCTAATTTGTGTTTTGTGGATATTGACAACCATTTTATTGAGTTGCCAGAAGAATTTCCACAGTTCCCCAATAGAGTGGATTTCATCCAGGAACTCTCTGAGGTCCTCCTCCAGTTTGGTATTCCTCCTGAGGGCAGCCTACATTGCAGTGAGAGTGCCACCAAGCTGAAGAACCTGGTGCTGAAGGATTTGGTCAATGACAAAAAGAACGGCAACATCTCCACCAGCAACATCAGCATGTATGAGCTACTGAAAGGCAACGAAACCATCGCTCGCCTGCAGGCCCTGGCCAAGCGCACTGGGGTGACTGTGGAAAAGATGGACCTCTCCACTTCCCTGGCTGAGAGGGACAAGGACCTGAAGCTGCAGTGTGAGGAGACCGAACTCAGGGACTACCAGCTGAATGTGCAGCTGCGGGAGGTCTTCGCTAGCCGCTTCACACAGATGTTTGCAGATTATGAAGCGTTTGTGATTCAGACTGCGCAGGACATGGAGTCTTGGCTGACCAACCGGGAGCAGATGCAGAACTTTGACAAAGTAAAAAGAACCGTAGTTTTCCTTTTCATGGTTCTTAGTGGGGTGTATAAAGGATTTGGTTAACTTTTGTTGTTTTTTGAGACAGGGTCTCACTATGTAGTCCAAGCTGGCCTTGAACTCACAGTAATTCTGCTGCTTCAGCCTACCAGGTTCTGGGACTACAGACCTATGCCTCCACCCCTGGCAGGTTAACATTTTTAAACACAGATTAATTTTTCCTCTCTTTGTTCCATTACCAACTTTTCTTTAGTTGAGCATGATGCCACATGCCTGTGATTCCAGTACTCTCAAAGGCTGAGACAAGAAGAGTGCAGGTTTGGACCCACACTGGGCATTTTAGGGACTACCCAAAACCCTCTCTTGAAGTTCAGAATTTAGAAGGGGTAGGTATGTAGCTCAGTGCAGAGGTCCTTGCACTGTATAGTAATTTCACCCAAAAGTAAATCATCCTGCACACAATTGATTATTGAGATGTGTGCTGTATTACCTGTAATCTTATTCTCACATTTGTTAACTTTGACAGTGTTTAAATTATGGAAACTCTTTTTCACAGGTTTTTCCAATCTGTTAACACTGTAAGGTTTGTAAAAACCCTAGTAAGGATTTTTAACTCTAATTTTATGAGCAGGTCTAGTCAGATGAAACATGTTCCTTTTCTGAGAAATCCTTGTTCCTTACATGTATTTAGTTTTCATCCCATATTGAAGTCATTCACTTGTCCATGTAAAAGTAACCAAGCATCTCATATCCAAAGCCAGATTTTTGCCACATTTTAGAATCAGTGGAAAGAAAGAATAAATTAGATTTTTATGACTATTGCTGTAAGACTGTTCCAGATTTTATTTTATTTATTTATTTATTTATTTATTTTTTTGTACCAGGGATTGATCTCACAACCTGGTGCTTGCAGGCAGGCACTTACACCACTGAGCTAAACCCCTGGCTGTTTTTGGAAAAGGAAGACAAAAAAATGATACCAGCTTGTGATTATGCCATGGAAACTTCTCTCTATCATGTTTTTCTGCCAGATTTTCTTCACTTACCCCCAGGGGTTTGGCTTGGTTTATTTTTTTCCAGACAAAAGCACTTAGGGATGTGCACTGACCCTGAGGTCACCAGGCACGGTCCAGACCCTGCCTATGACTACTGAGGCTCAGCAGTGATGTTCAAATGAATCATGGCTCTCACTAAGTGGCGTCTGCATGACACACAAGCCTCTCAAAAGGGCTTCACAGGCTAATGGACAGTCTTGGGCCATCTGACATAATATGAACTAAACTTCTCTGCCAAGACCAGTAGCTAAAAGAATTGCCTGAGTCCATCATATTTTTTCTGATAGAGGATACTACACCATGTACATCAGAACTTGCAGGTGCACTTCATGTTTGATAAAATGTCTTTAATGTTAAGAAACTTATTCAGATGTATTCCTACTCTTGGTTCCCTTTCTCATTTACCTTAGCCTTTTTCCTACACTTTTTCCCCTATCTTCTTGGGAACTAATCTCTACATTCATGATTTACCCTTTGGGAAATACAAATTCTTATGTAAATTGAGTCTTAGTAATTTCTCCCTTCATAATCTTTATGCAGCTTAAACTCGAAGTGGAAATCTATAACCCCTAAAGAAATGAAAGTTTTATGTTGGATACTCTGCAGAAGGCTTTTAATCATCTCATTTTTCACAAGGAAAATATGCAGGACGTATTAATACTGCAAACCAAGTTTTTGTTGATCATAAATGTTATACCCCAGGAGAGTCTGCACAACAAAAGCTAGATTTAGCTATTTGGTACATGTTTCTAAGGCTATTGGCTCCATAAAAAGAATGATGTTTATTGGTAAAATACCTTTTGAGGAGTGAACTGATTTCTAGAGACTGCTGCGCCTCTTTGGTAGTTTGGAATTACATAAATTTACCTGAAGCTCTGAAGCACTTAACTTGAATAAGTGGTTTTTGTAAGGAAGCTTTTAAAAGGTCTCTGAAAATTCACAGTGGGAAATGAGTACACTAGGAGGCAGCTGATGAGTGTGTTACTCAGAAAAGGAACCTTGCATCAGAATTCACCCTTCCTCTGTCCCTTTTTGGCTTCTTCCATGCCACATCTGTTTGAGTGAATGGAAAGGAAAGCAGACCCAGTGAATCACTTCCACATTTCAGCTAGTCTGAATGGGAGCTCCTGCACATGTGGGCCTAAAAAAACAAGAAAAAGTGACCACTTCAGATCCGAAATGTATTGTAATTTAGCGAATTCACTGTGTGTCCAACAAGCCAGGAACATGAAAGTCCAGCTTGTACAGTGTTCCAAAGGCATAATTCCAGTGATTTCTCAAGTGAGGATCTTTGTTCTTAAGCCCTAGACTATTGTGGCAGCACAGGTCTTGAAAAGGTTTAATGAGTTTGATCTTGGGTTAACAAAGAGATTGGAATCTAGAAAAACAAGCACTTGAAGAACAGAAGAATTTCACTCTTCACCATAAATTCTGTGTTGTCATTTTGAGATAGTTACTGTTAATATGTGTATCATTATTTTATCAGTTAATTAATGGCCTTTCAGGTAGGAATGGAGAGCAAAAGAAATTACTGAGAAGAGGGATCAAGATTTAATGATAAGTAAAATGAAGGACTGACAATCACAGAAGCTTATCCATCTTATTTTGTTAATTAAGCCCTGTGATCTTTGTAATGGTCATCAGGTTCAAAATGTAATCATTTTGAAGGGGAATGTGAGTGTTCAAAACCTAAGTGACCTATAAATTTAGAAAAAGAGAGATTAAGGTTATAATGGATTTTTTAATTTCAGGTGTCAGCTTTATATGTTACTAAGTTTTAAAAAGAATGACCAGCAAACAATTTTAAAGTTTAACACATAGTATTGAGGTCTCTTAACAGTAACAATTTGTTAATTATCTCATTACAGGCTTCTTTCCTGTCTGACCAGCCTGAGCCTTACCTGCCATTTCTTTCACGCTTCATTGAAACACAGATGTTTGCTACCTTTATTGATAATAAAATTATGTCTCAGTGGGAAGAGAAAGACCCTTTGCTTCGGGTCTTTGATTCTCGGATTGAGAAGATAAGATTGTACAACGTAAGGGCACCCACCTTGCGGACATCTATATATCAGAAATGCAGCACTTTAAAAGAAGCAGGTACATTTGCCATGCTTTTTTAAATTAAAATTCACATTTCTTTTATATGTTGACCTTGTATACCACAAGGTTAGTTTTTAGTTTTAACCCTTGTGGCCAGTCCTGCTACAATATCAAGAAGTTTCTATTGTTTTCTTCCTATCTCTGTGAGTCCCCATTCCTCCTGGTCATTTCTCTTCCTTTAGACAAAAGAAGAAAAGCAATCATAAATTGAATAGTGCATAACTAGGATGTTGCTGTGATTTTTTTCTCATTCTCTCTGTTGCCTCATAGAAAAAAAATTGGTTTCTATCTTGGTGCCGGTGCTGTCCTTTTGCCTTTTCATTATTCAAGAAAGTATCAATTTGAAAGATCCAAGAGGTTGCCTAGTTTATGTAACAAACAGCATATTTGTTGCATTGGTGTGTAGCTTCATTTGTTGAAATTAAATCACTGTATTCTTACATTCAAATGAGAGGAAATTCTTGCATCAGAAACCCTGACACTTGTTTTCCCCAAGTCAGAGAATTACAGGTCATGGTCAGGCTTGTCTGCAGTGTAATGTGATCTGTTGAGGAGATGACCATGTTAACAGCCAGCACCTACTACATGCCACTCATCATACCAAGTGCTGTAGAAGCATCACGCATTGGATCTTAGCAGTGCTTGTGTTTGTACTGTTTTATCACTATCCTTACTGTACAGCTGAGAAGGCTGGAAAGTCAAGGACTTGGCCTCTGGTTGTGGATAGCTGGTTTCTGGTGCAGCTGTGGTTTCAATTCAGGTCCAGCTGATCCTAGCCACTGAAGCCTTAATCTCTTGTTAGCTATTCTTAAACTTTTTTTGTGGTAATGAGGATCGAATTCAGGACCTTGTGCTTGCCAGGCAGACACTTTCCCCCTGAGCTAAATCCATGGCTCTTAAACTATTTTTACTGGAAAAAATTTTCCTTTTATTTCTTTCCCTTTGAATGTAGGTGCTATAAATTTTTCTGTTGGAGAAAAAGGAAAACGCAGATGTAGTGCTTTCTGTGCCCTGGGTGTGTTGCTTGCTTATCTTTACCACTTTACTTAAATTGATCACTCTCAGAAATAGTGATGCTTTAGCATATTTAAGGAAAGTAGTGATTTTTAGCATATTTAAGGAAAGATGATACCACTTAGCAATACAGGTCTCTGAGGCGTGGCCTCTATATGTTCCTATATGTAAGGATAGATTGTTGGAAGCACCTTCAGGAAATGACAATTACTTCTGTGTATCTAAAAATTGTGTAGGTAGAATAAATGAAAGTGTTTACACAAGTTTAGAGAATATAGTGGCATCCAGCACTTTAACAGCCATGTGAGGAATATAATACCTTAGTAAATTTCATTCCTACTTTCCTGACAGAATGTTAAAAATAGAATTAAGCATAAATTTCTTAATTTATGTGTTCCATAGAAGATGTCTTTCCAATTAAAAGATTTTCCTTTAGCCTCTCCCAGAATTTGGTACTCCCACTGTCATCACAAAAATTATATAAAACCCCTTTGGAAATGTGCCTTTGTAGACTTTATATGTGAGAAAACAAACCTTAGGTGGCAGCCTGCTCGGAATCTTATCTGTCACAGACTTTTTAGCAGTGAAAGGAAACAGCTTGCTGTGACTGCTGACTGCTTATAAGTGAGGTGGTTATTTCTCTTTTCAGGTGATATTGTTCTTCCCCAAAAAAAGCCCACAGATTGGGGGATATCATCCATGACACTGCGTTTTTACCGGATATCGGGTTTTGTATGTGTGTCTGTGTTTTTGCTTTGCTTTACCTCTCACTTGATTTACAAGTGAGCTGTTTAGGGGCCGGCTATCTGTTGATATTGTGGCACCAGAACCTCATGATTTCTGTGCAGGAAGACAAGAAATGGATGACAGTGTGGTTTTCTTTTTACCAAATACCACAGGTGAGGCTTAACAGACCCCAACCTCTCACAGCAGGCATTGCTGATTTCTGAACGTTCAATATTCACTGGTGATACAGTTACTGAAACTAATGTTGCATTATGCTCTCTGAAACAATTTTAAGTACAAACCCTAGAGTAACTCATGAATCATGATTTTTGTGGGCATTCCAAGGAAAGGCAAACAACTCAGTATTATGTTGTATGGATTTGTCTGTCATTTTCCATTAGGTATAATTCCAGCATTTGGGAGGTTGAGGCAAGAGGACTGAAATTTTTAGGACAACCTGGGCTGTGTAAAAAGTTTGAGGTCAGCCTGAGCTACATGGAAAGACTCAAACCGTGCACACATACAGATATACATAAACCCAACAGAAAACCTGAAGCTCCTTTTTTTTTTTTGTTTTGTTTTGTTTTGTAAGAACAGAAGCTTTGCTTGGCATAGATGAAATTTTGTAGTACTTCATGGAACATAAAATTGACAGAGATCTCCAGATTCCATGCAATGAATCTGGTCATCATTTTGCCAAAACCATCCATTAATTTAATGTTTTGTAACTACTAGGATGTATAGAGAGTATACATAGGGTTGTGGAAGGTCATCAGACATCATTGAAAATTGAATGTCACTTTACATTAAAATATAGTTTCCTTTTATGTAGCATAGAACATATGGGCTATGTTTTAACAAAAGTTCAAGTTCCAGGCCAGGGATTTAACTCAGCGGCATAAGCGCCTGCCTTGCAAGCACGCAGTCATGAGTTTGATCCCCAGTACCAAAAAATAAAAATAAAAGTTCAAGTTCCATATTAAATATGCAATGAAATTCAGCAAGGTTTTAGATGGACTCTGTGGGAGATGAGGGAAATCTGGAGAAGCTGGAAGGCCGTTACCCATCGTCTGACATGAAGCCCAGTAGCTCCTTCCATCCAGCATCCCTCAGCAACTCGGTCGGACACGGAGCTGACTGAGCTGATGGCAAGTGGCACTCGTCATCCCTGTGTGATAATCTGTTGGCAAGGGACTGAGGGCCTGGTCTTGCTCGTCAAGTGTTACGTTTTCTTCCAAAAATTTGGTTGATAAAAATAAGACGAGAATTACTTTGTTTTAGCAGAAAAAAATAGATTGCTTTCCTAAGGCTTAAGGGTGTCCTCCAATACTACTAAATTTAGTGTGTTTTAAAACAAATGCTGAGTAACTCTTGTCTTTTCACTTTGACTTACTCATTCTTCAGAAGGCCAGCTTCTTATCCTCAATGGCTGCTTATTTGGCTTCTCTGCAGTACCCTGAAAGCACTCCCAAAGACCCCTACGAATGGGGACGTGGCTGCTGCTGAAAGTGCAGGGCAGAACTCACACGATTCCTTGTTTCAGATGGGGAGTAGGTTTAATGAGTGTGTGTTTGTTCCTTTCAGCTCAAGAATTACCTTTCAACTCAAGAAAAATACTTTCTTTGCCATCAATTTTCCTTGATGTTGTCCTTAAAACCATATTTTTGTTAAGAATATTGAATTTCCTATTTTAGAGAAGCTATCTCAATACTAAATTACAGATTTTTCAACCTCACTGCTCAGCTTTTGGCAAAGGCAGAAAGCACCATAAAAATCAATCATCCAGTATTTATTTAAAATTAACATTTCTACAAAAATATTTTAGATGTTGGGGTGTTTGAGTTCTTCATGTGCATGAATGGAAAAAGCATTATTTTTGAAGTGTGAGCAATAAAATATTGCTAATTGCTTTTTTCTTTTTATAAATTTATTGTTTTATTTTTGTTAGCACATGTTTGCAGTACACAATGATCACATTCATCATGGGTCTGATTTGTTGGAAATTTAATTTATAGCCCAGTCCATTGAGCAGAGACTGATGAAAATAGATCATACTGCAATTCATCCACATCTGCTGGACATGAAAATTGGTCAAGGCAAATATGAGCAAGGATTCTTTCCAAAGCTGCAGTCCGATGTCTTGGCAACAGGACCCACCAATAACAAGTAAGCATATATGTCATTCACTGGGGTAAGTAGTCGACGGAGTAAGTGAAGAGCGGGTGCTCCACCACTCTTAACGAGGTAGTATGTAATCATTAAACATCTCTCTGTCTGATTTTATTTTTTCAAGACCACATAAATTCATTTGAAATACAGATTGGCACTCTGAGTCCTGACTTTTAACTCTTGAATGCCTAGTGTCCATTTTTGGAATACTCAGAACAATGGAACATTATGAAATGTTTTCTCTTTAGGTTCTTGTTCCATGAATTTTTCTAGGTAAAATATCTTAATTTCTCAGGGTTGGAGATTTAGCTCAGTGGCATAAGCACCTGTCTGATAAGCACAGGATCATGAGTTCAATCCCCAGTACCAAAAAAAATAAAGTTTTACTTTCTCTTGGCATAGAACAATTTTCACAGTGTATTACATGAGAAAACAAGTTTTAGAACACTGGGTAGTGTGATACCATTTTTCATCTATCATTAAAGTCAAATGTTAAAAAGATCTTAATTTCTTGCAAAGATTTTTTAAGATTACAATGTTTGACATACATGGGGGTTTTTTTGTTTGTTTGTTTGTTTTTTTGGCAGTGCCCAGGGATTAACCAAAGGGTCACCTTTCTCACAACTATGTTTAGATATAGTGCTAATAATAGTCTGAAGGGATTCAGAGCAGCTGTACTTTTGCCACCTTTACTACTTTCCTAGGACCTGGGCCCTGGCAGGGTCACTGCTCCTGCATGGGCTTCCCCAGGATGGTCTTTTTCGTTGCCTCCTCCAGCTCTTGGCGGCCACAGCAGCCACTTGGCTCTAACAGCTCAATGTCAGTCCCAACCCATCTCCACCAGACCACCCTCCATCTGTGTCTGTGTCTGCACCTCCCTTCCTGCACAGTATCATTGTATCCTAGTGACTCCTGCAAAGACCTAGGTGGAAAGGAGGCTCTATAGCTACTAAGACTGAGACTTTAGCATGCCATTGTAGGTGTGCAGCTCAGCCTGTGTACCAGCTCCTGCTCTGAAGTATCACATACAAAACTGTAGCAAAGGAAAAAAATATATTAAGATAAATCCTATTCTTCATTGTAGATGAGTCTGTTTAGAAAGTATCTGAATATGGTTAGAATGGGGAGGAAGAGGGCTGGAGATGCAGCAGTGTTCAGAGTGCTTGTCTTGTGTGTGTGAGACCCTGAATTTAATATGTCAGCACCCCAAAAATGGAGGGAGGAAAGGGAGGGGAGAGTGAAATAAAATGCAATATTGGGCTCAGAGCAGTGCTTGATTTTACATGAATATTAGTGTTCTCTTAACAAGTGAGAAAGAGCAAAGAGGAGACATGGTCTAAATAGGGAAGGGGGAACTTCTAATCAGAAGGCACCAGCCCTAGAATTCACTTCACCATTCACCAGCCTAGGAACCTTGACCCAAGTGTCATCTCTGCAATGGAAGGCGACAGCCCTGCAGATCCGTGATCTCCTCATTCAGGCAGGTGCTTAGAAGAGGACAGTGCAGGGAGCCAGACAGGCCAGGGAAATGGGAGGAGAAGAGGTAAAGGACACAGGGGCATCGGCCCACCTGACTTTCCACCAGGCACATAGAGCATCAAGGAGGGATACATGACGCAGTGACACCTCTTGACCTAAATAAATGAGAAGCTTGCTGGAAGTGGTGGCACACGCCTGTAATCCCAGCACTTGGGAGGCTGAAGCAGGAGGGGCGTAGAGAGTTCAAGACCAGCCTGGGCTACAAAGTGAGCTCAAGACTAGTATGAACCACATAGTGAGACCCTGTCTCAAAAATACTCGCGCGCGCGCGCGCACACACACACACACACACATAAAAGAAGAAGAAAGAAAAAGAAATGAGAAGCTCTTGAAAGATGGCAGGGAAGCATGACGGTGTCCTCTCAGAGGGTATGCTGAGCCATTGTAGGAGTGTTGGTACTCACCCCTTTCCAAAAATGCTTGTCATGACTCTGTTTGGCAGAACAGAGGAAACTGCAGCAAATTATTCTAATAATACATAATGATAGCTGGGCGTGGTGGCACATGCTTGTAATCCCAGGATTCTGGAGGCTGAAGCAGGAAGATTGCCAGGTTTAAGGCCAGCCTGGGCTGCAGAGCAAGGGAGCTTGTCTCCAAAAAAAAATGATAGCCAGTGGTTTAATTTAACAAATATTGTGTTTATCTAGGCACTTTGTGGTAGAAAGCACTTCTTGGGGTGGTAAAATTTGTGTATCATTGTATTCAGGTTTGCCCTCCTAATGTTTTACTTTTATTTTATATTCCAAAAGAAAAGAAAGCCTTGCCATTTTGCTAGTTGACTAAATGAAATTGTTCAGATGTGTTTTTAATTTTTCGTATCATACTTTTTTTTGTCTTTTTGAGACAGGGTCTCACTATGCAGTTCAGGCTGGCCTTGAGCTCACTTTGTAGCCCAGGCTGGTCTCAAATTTGCAATGATCCTCCTGCCTCAGCTTCCTGAGAGCTGGGATTATAGGCATGAGCCACCACACCCAGCCATACCAACATTTAATGAGAAGCAAACAACACATTATATAGACAGTCCAGTGAATAAAATGCTAACTTGCATATCATGTATTTTCTCTTAAAAAACTTTACATAGTCTTTTTTTAGTCATCAAATGATCTGAAATTTATTTTTATTGTTAGTTCGCAGCTCATAATAAATATGTTCATCGTGGGGAATTGGCAAGTATAAACATCCATCATCTTGACCATTTGTGCTTCCCCTTCTCGTTCAAACGTGGTTTGAAGGGTTGAGGATGGCTGGCTCAGGTCCACATACCAGGGAGTGAGAAGAATGGCAGTCGCGTCTGGGAACGGTGCCTGCAAACAGAAGCAGCAATCTCAGTGTGGCGCTCTCGACCGCCCCTTCCCTTCAGTCTTCATTACGGTCTGAAGTCCTCACAGGCGTCGGTCAGGAACTTGGGGAATTTTCATGCCTGCTTTATGGAACATACTTACTTACTGCAGAATTTAATGTGCCACTTACAAGACAAGCCAATAACTGGCAACTAAGCATTTCACGTTGTTTACCTTGTATGTGGACTTCATAGGAATTTTCTTAAGCAGTGCTCATTTCCCTGCTTAGAAGATGAAAATTAAATAGGATGTTTTGTCCCATAGGGTGTAGGGTGAGGGGGGCCATCTCTCTTAGGAGTCGGTCTTTATCCTTTTCTTTCTCCAAAGCCTTTCCCACTTTTGCCCACTAAGAGAGATGTTCCACAGTTTACATTTTGCTCCTTCACTTGAGTATGCAAGTTCATTTGAAGATATTTATATTGTCTCATAATTTTAGTCTTTATTTGGACTACCCTGACTGTTAACTCTCATTTTTTTTATCCACAAGCAAATTTTACTGCTTTGTTTACTTATTTTTACTGAGGACTGAACCAAGGGCATCAGTCATGTGAAAGACAACCAAGTTACAACCCTAGTTCTTTTTAAGTTTTTTGAGACAGGGTCCCAACAAGATGAAAAAGCTTCTGTAATCTTTCCATGATTCTGGTTGCAAATCGAATTAGGCAAAAACTAAATCAGGATCCATCCTGAAATCTTCCCATCTCAGAATCTTGAATAGTTGTGATTATAGGCACGTGACACTGTACCCAGCTAAGTTTTATTGACTTACTCTGACCTTTTTTCTAGGGCTGTTTCTCTTTCTTTCTTTCTTTCCTTTTTTTTTTTTTTTTTTTTTAAGACAGAGTCTCATTTTGTAGCCTAGGCTGGTCTTAACCTTGAGATATTCCTGCTTCAGCCTTCCAAATGCAGTGATGCTTCAGTTCATCTCAGTTCTCTTAATTCTTTCCATAATTCTTGTTGTAAACCAAATTAGACAAGAACTAAATAAAATTCAGTGATCAGGTTCAATGTTGACCTTTGGGGAAATTTGATTCAGAATTAAATTCATAAACCAAGGCACTACTATGCTGGGGATTACAGGCATGTGCTACTACATTCATCTCTTTAGAGCTGTTTGCAAAGCCTGCATGTCAGAGAGTACCTAGGTCTTTGTATGTTTTTTGTTAACATGCATTCTGTTCTCCCCCTTTAATGCATAAGTCCATCTTCTGCATTCTAAATATAAACTGTGAGAGATTTTGTGTTATGTTCCTTGGCTAAGTGCTGGCACTGAGGGTAGAGGGCAGTGGTATCAGCAATCTTGGAGGGAGTGGGGATGAGTTGATGAAGGGTGCTGGGGTGCTTCACAGGCAGGCATGGGAGAGTCAAGAGCTATCACATGGTAGGAACTTGGGGAGACAGCAGCACCCATCCAAGGCCAGAGCTCTGTTGGGCAGGTTTGGGAGGAAGGAGAGGGCTGTCCCAGGGCAGGAGTGCTGACGTGAGTATTGCAGGGATTTCCCCGGGTTTCTGTCTCTGCACAGAACAGAAAGAGAACACGAGACGTTGCTAGTAGGAATCAGGCATGGAACAGCTAATGCCTGATGGGAGATGGGAGTCCACCTGGGGGAGGGGGCTCAGGGCTCTGTGTCATCACCTGTTTGTCACATCCTCGATGGAGGTAGAGTGGAAGAGAGGTGATTTTGATTTAGAGGGCTCCACAATTGTGAGGTGAAGTTGTCTCTGTAGTCTATTTTCCTTAGCAGGAAAGAAAACTGAACAGATGAGAGAGTGATTAAGGGTGGTACAGCTGGGTGGTAAATTTTGCAAATGAATCTGGTGCCAATGGGAAGCAGGGCTGGCCACACAGAACTCCTTCCCCTGCAGGGCTTGAACTTGAGACCTCAACCATGCCAGGCCACAGTCCAGTACTGACCTGCACTCCTGGCTCACTGGAGGCCCTACATCAGGGAAGGAGGCAGCCTTCTGCTCCTTACAAGGTAGATAGTTTGATCCAGGGTCCGTTAATTGTCAGATCACTATTAACTAAAACCAAAGGTGACAGAATCAGTATATCACAGCTGAAAGGACCTTGGATGTCCACAATTCTTTATCAGAGGAAGCTTTGTCAGTGACCTTTCAGTCAGAGTGACATCAGAAAGTACTGCAAGGTGAGGTCCGGGAACAAGGCACAAACCACTGTAAGAATTCTATAGGCTGTGAGAAAGAGGGTAGGTGTTTTTGGTTTGGTTTGCTTTGGTTCCTGGGATCAAACTCATGACCTTGCACTTGCCCGGCAGGCACTTGTGCCACTGAGCTAAATCCCCAGCCTGGATAGGTGTTATTTTAAACTCATGTTTCTTGCATATTTTGGTGTGAAGTTTATAAAATAAGTATTTTTCCAGAATAATTGACAAATACAAGCTACCATTTCACAGCAACATATGGTTATATGGTTTTTAGCTGAGGGAAATCCCAGGAGCCTTCAAGTCCCTGCCTGCAAGGCCAGACAAGGCTCAGTAGAGGGAGGGCATGTCTGAGGCCCTGGGTTGGAACCCCAGCACTGCCAATCCCCCAGACTCCAAATGTTTACCTCAGGCATATCCAGGCATGTTTCATGCCTGCCGCAGTCAAGGTCTGAGTTATTGTCGTATGTGTATTTAATGTGCCTGGAACTGTTTTGTTTGTTTGGGGGTTTTTTGCTATTCTGCGATTTCCAGTATACCAGGGTCTTGGCAGTGCTAGGCAAGTGCCCCACCATGGAGCTCCATCCACAGCCTGTACTGTGCGTTTGCTAGCCCTCATTTAAAAGGTATTAATAGTAGTGGTGGTCGGCATACCTGCAAATATATGCAGAAATTGCATGATCATGTACTTTAAATAGGTGGATTATATGACATTCTAATTATATCCTTATAAAGCTGCTGCAAATAACATTTTTAGACAATTGATTGAAAATAGCTATTGTTAGCCTTCTGTTTTGAGCAGCCATCCTTCCTGTCCTAAAGATTGCAAGCGTGTCTTGACTTGGCGGCCCCTCTCGTGTGCTTCCCTCCTCAGCCGCTGGGTGAGCCGGAGCGCCACAGCACAGCGCAGGAAGGAGCGCCTGCGGCAGCACTCAGAACACGTCGGCCTGGACGGCGACCTGCGGGAGGTGGGTGCACCAGGGCTCACTGTGGAAACTCATTCTGTGATGTGTTAAAATGTTCACCATTTGTACTGATCAATACCAGGTAACACTCTGCTTCAATATTTTATTTGAAGTAGGACTCTGAAATAAGTCTTTCTGTGTGCTGTATCAAGTTACACTGAGGGTAAAATTTAGGTTGATACTATAGATCTCCTATAAGGAGAAAGAGACATTTCAAGGTTTCAAGTATAATTAGACTTAGTAAGGAGAGTACTGCTGCCTTGGCTTGCTGACTCCATTTTTAAAAAGTGTTTTAGTGGGGTGTGATGGTGCATGCCTGTAATTCCAGCATTCAGGAAGATGAGACAGGAGGATCCCCATGAATTCAAGGCCAGCTAGCACTATCTAGTGAGATCCTGTCAAAAGCAAACAAACAAAATCCAAAAATAAGTATTATAAAGCTACCTCTAAATTGAAATCTTTGTGCTTTATTTTTACTCTCTAAAAATAAGGCTAACAGTTATGAATTTATCTCTTGTGGTCAAAAGAAAATGTAATCAGAAGGTGTTGCTGGGCATGGTGGTGCATACATGTCATCCCAGAACTTGAGAGGCTAAGGCAGGAGGATCATCAAGAGTGTGTGAGTCCAGCCTTGACCGCATAGCAAGATCCCATCTCAAAAAAAGAAAAGACAAACACCTGTTAATTGTTTTTAATCTCACATGTGTAAAAATAAAGCAGAAGGCATCATTCAGAACATCTGTTGACCGTGAATGTTAACCTTCATGTGTGAATTTAAGCATTTCCTTAAGAATGGAAACATCTCTTGTTCAGTGCTTATCTTTGGCTGCTATACATTTTTCTCCCCCTTCCTTACGCCACGCTCTTGTCATATGCATGCTCATTCTGCTTACCTCTCTCTCTCCCCACCCTTTTCTTTTTTACTTTCTGTCATTGCCACTTCTCCATCGTCTTAGCCTTCCAGGGAACTTGTTTGTCAGAACTCCATGGTATTCTGGGAGTGGGAGCAGGAGCATCTGCCTCCTCCCACACGGCTTCCTAAAAAGGCTTTCTCTGAGTGCTGCCTGGTACGTCCTCTGCCCAGAAGTGTTCCCCGTGTGCACGAGTGTTGGTGGCTGGGACACATGTGCACGTAGCTGCAGACGCCCCATCACCTCTTGCCACAAACCCCAGCCCTGCCTCCTATGTCAGGTGATCCGTGTGCTGTGGGACACAGACACTGCAACCACCTGCCTGCCCAGTCGGGTGTGTCCACTTGGTTTGGGGTCTGGTTTTTGTTGTTTCAGGAACTGGGTAGCAAATTGCTTTTCTTATAGAGGAAAGAGACTTATTGAATGTGCAGACTGCCTCAGTGTGTGGGACTGGGCATTTAATCCAGAGCCTCATACACGTTAGGAAGGCATTCACTGCTGAGCTGCACCTCCTCACTACAAATTCCCACTTAGTTAAGTATTTTGCAGAAGGACAGAAGTGATTACATTTCAGCTTCTTTTTGCTGAGGTTTATTTCCGCAGCACTTACCTTCCTGGTCTACATCTGATGTTGTTGGCAAATCTAGTCATCAGTGTACAGTGTTAGGCTAAGAGAAGCCTTGCAGGTCATCTTGTCAGTCTAACACAATTCACCTGAAGTCCAGGAGCTGCATCTGGAATTAGGAGAGCACAGAGGCAGAGTGGGCCAGAGACCCATAACCCAGGGCGTCCGAACCTGGAGTTGCTTCCTGCTGACCCTGCACCGTGTTGTGCTAACCAGTCCTCACCTGCACCCGGGTGTGCAAGGACCTTGGATCTTTCCCCTCTTCTTACATCATTAGCTTCAATGTAGGTAATCCTACAATGATCTTCTCTTCATAAGTTCAGCATCACTTAAAGAGATAGGTTGTTTATTAGAAAAGGAAAGCAAAGCCTGTATTAAAGAACCTTTAGTGTTTCTTGAATGCTCAGATATGTTTTCATAGATGTGTCCTACTGGTTTGTTGCTTTTTGTCTTTGACAGAAATAAAGAAATCTCAGAAATCTGGAGTTAGTTCTGTCTGTAGAGAGATGGACTTTACAGTGAAAATATTCTTTATGAAAGGTTCATCTTCTCCATTTTTTATTTCAAAATACACCTTTTTTCCAGTTGCCGTTTTTGCCATAACTTGTTTACTTTCAGGCATGGCCTGCTTTGTGTATACAGAGGGACCTCGCTTCTCTGCCTCTGGCTGCATCTTTGTTGGGGAGGGGGGTCCTTGCAGTGCTGCTGGCTCTGTGGGCCAATGGCTGGACCTGGGCACGTGCACAGGTGCTCAGCGAATGTGGCCAGAGCAGCCCCTCCCGGCAGGTATCCATGAGTAGAAATTGTCACACATACTTTTAAAAGCACTTAGGTTTTAATCAAATTATTGGCTTTCGAAAATTTATCCATATATTTCAGAAAAAAGAAACACTTCTGCTTCTCTAGCCTCCTGCCCAGCCATAGTCTCTTCCTTCTCTTCTAGCCATTGCATTTCTTTGAAGCCAGTTTGCTACTTAGCTCTTCCTGAGTCTTGTAGGGGTTCTCTCATTGTTTGCAAGAGTGCTGAAGATGAAGGTGTTGAAGGTAGAAAAAAAAAGGGCCCTTTATGAACATTCAACATTTGTTTCTACCAGTCTTCTATCTCTTATTTTCAGTACATAGCCCAAACAACAATGGGAAACAGGTGTATTCTGCTCTCTATTGCAGGTTGATTTGTCAAATTTTATTTCCTACATTTTCTTATTTGAAAAACTAACTTTCAGAATGTTTCTGATTATGCTGTTACACTTGATTTCTCCATTGAGGATAGTTCCTTAGTTGTCAGTTTTCCATTTCTTTAAACCCTAAAATATTTGAAACAGAAAACCATACATAAGTGCTGCAGGACCTAATGCTTACAAAATTCAGTTTTCCTTAAAATCAGTGAACAGGAAAAGACAGGTTATTTTGCTAATGTTGGCTTTTATCGTAAGAGTTGAAAGGAAATAGGTAGATTGCTCAGTTAAATCCCTTCCGGTGGAGTTTTTATTTTCATGGTTGGCAGGTTAGTTTTCTTTCAGAGGGAAAATGTTTCCTACACTCTCAGGTTTGAAGAATTCGGAGGGTTTGTACACCTTCTCTTACAATACCAGGCTCTCCGCATAAGATATAAGGTAGGTTTCCCATGTGTGCCTGAGGATGGTGTTGGGTGCAGCTTGTGAATTCAGAGTGGTTCTTCTTAAGTAGGACCCTGAGACACATGGACTTCTTGAAAGGTTCCACCCAGTAGCCCTAATACAGATGTAAAGCATCGAGACAAGGCTTTTCAGGCAGCCCAGAAAAGAGAGCATGCATTTTACACAAACCAGTGTGGCACCTCAGCATCACCAGACACTGTGCTGTCTTCCAACCAGAGCAAGGCAAGGGAGAGCCTTACGGCACAGCAGAAGCAGGCACACACCTCCTGAGTGCATGTGCTCCTCACTGTGTTGTCAGACCAACTCGAAATTTGTGGAAGGTTTGTTGAAGGAGTGCAGAGAAATAGCTGGTGTTTATGCACTAAAAATACTTTTAATTTTTAGAGATATATGCAAGAGGCACGAAGTTTAGGAAAAAACCTGCGACAACCCAAGCTGTCAGACCTCTCTCCTGCAGTGATTGCCCAGACCAACTCGAAATTCGTGGAAGGTTTGTTGAAGGAGTGCAGGATGAAGGTACGTGCTGCCGATGCTGGGCACTATTGCCTCTTCACCTGCACTTGGGCTGGGCTCAGCACCTGTCATTACCCACAGAGGGGCCTTGAGCTACAGTACAGACCTCACATGCCCTCCATGCATGGCCTTCTGCATCCGGGACTCAGGAGCTGCATGCAGTGTGACTCGCCTTTTTAGCTACTGCTGACCTCCCCTGCAACACAAAGGGACGCCAGGCCACTGAGGACCTCTCCAGGAGTGGGAGGGGCTGTCTGCACTGCTCTTGCATCTGTGCACTGCTAGGAAGAGCTGGCCAGTCAAAGCGTGGGTTAGCACACACGGCCCAGCAGCCTCCCAGATACCTGACTCACAGGAGGCAGCAGTGCAGACATGACTCAGTGTCATCCTAGCCAGTCCTCTCTTTTATTCAACAGCCAGCCATCGTTTGGGCCTTCTTTGTGTGCTCAATAAAGGCATCCTCAGGATCTGCAGATGGTAAAGAGTCAGATGAGTGCCCACCTCGGAAAGCTGATCCTGTGCCAGTTTACATTTTAAAGAGCAGCCAAGACTAATGCAGATTAACTTATCTAAAGCTCATTTCCATTTCCTTTTATTTTCTGGTGCACACTCATGTAGAGAAAGAGACAGGAACAAGAAGGGGAAGGGAAGGCAAGCCCTGGTTCCATCACAAACCAGGATGTTCTCAGAAGCCCTGAGTTCAGTCAGACCCATGCCAGGGGCTTAAGGAGTACGCGGTACCCAGGGTGGAGGAGAGTCGTGTGCAGTGTTTCTGTGCCTGCCGCACTTCTCCGGCATCATAAAAGTGATAAACGGAAGGTTCTTACATGTGAACATTTTTCATCATAGCAGCACTTTACGAAACTGTCTTACTCTCTCTTTAGTGACCTTACATTTCTCTGACACAAAAATATAGTATAGCAGTTTCTGCAATCAGTTAACCACACCATGAAGACAGTGATCCGAGAGCCATGGTTAGAAGTAGAGCAGGGGAAACCAGGCCCATAACCACTGATGAACTGGCAGCTGTACGATTTCCCTCCCAGTAACTGTGCACCATGGCATTTCAGACCAAACGCATGCTGGTGGAGAAGATGGGCCATGAGGCCGTGGAGCTGGGCCACGGGGAAGCAAACATCACTGGCCTGGAGGAGAACACCCTGATTGCCAGCCTCTGTGACCTGCTGGAGAGGATATGGAGCCATGGTTTGCAGGTCAAGCAGGTAACTCGAGCAGAAAAGCTGGGGACCTCACAGTGAGGGCCTCTGGTCACAGTTCAGGACACAGTGGTACACACCTGTGATCCCATCTCCAGGAGGCTGAAGCAGGGGGTACAAGTTGAAGCCCAACTTGAACAACTTTGCAAGACTGTTTCCAAATAACAATACAATAATTAAAATAAACTGGGCTGGAAATGTAGCTCAGTGTGAAGACCCTGGGTTTATCACCAAAAAGAAAGTCAAGGAGAAAAATACAAGAAAGGATATTCCTGGCATAAGTGCCTGCCTTGCAGTCGCAAGGTCGTGAGTTCAATCCCCGGTACCAAAAAAAAAAAAAAAAAGAGAGAAAGGATATTCCTTTTTCACAAGATGAGAACTGCGTCACAAACATTTTAATTCCAGAAAAAAAGCAGTCCATGATCAGGAGGTGATCTGAGAGTGTTTTGGCAAATAGGAAAGGATAAAATGGCACATTCAGCCATGTGTGGTGGTAAATGCCTGTAATCCCAGCACTCAGGTGGCTGAGACAGGAGGATCATTGTGAGTTTGCAGCAGCTGGGGCTGCATAGTGAGACCTTGTCTCAAAAAACAAGAAAACCCCATATATTCATTGTGGAGGCTGTATCTTCTGTAGATTCATTGCCTGCTTCTACCCAGGAAAGAAATCTAGGAATCAGAGTCGACCACTCTTTACCTTTTTATCTGGTGGAAGAGGTCACTTCTCTATTGTTGCCTCTCTCCAATCTCCCATCCGGACTGGTCTCTGCTGTGGTTCTCTTCCTCTTTGCTCGTTCCAGTTTCTTCTAGGGCACTGCCATGCCCAGACAATGTGTGGATGGGTATGTACAGATCATTCTGTGCCCCTGGGTCCGTCCAAACAGCTGAGGAGCAGAACCACAGGCCTGCCTCTGCAGCCTCTGCGGAGCTGTTTCC